>PVJH01037227.1:0-18129 GCA_004026705.1 Nesogale talazaci | reverse complement strand
GCTGACCTTTTGATCGCAGCGCAATGTGTAACAACTATGCCACCAGGGCCCTTACGAAGTTAGATTCTGAAATTTCTATCTTCAAATAGGTAGTTCACAGGTACTATATGATGATTTAACTCCAGTTAGCTCCAAAGAACTATTGCAATTTTGTTTTATGGCATTAAGGAAAACTGACATCTTAGATCAGTTTTTCTTTGTAAGACCAGTCTTATTGTAATCTTATTGTTTCATGTCTTCACATCTCCTTTTTTTTCCCACATCACTATCCTGGTGGGAGTAGGAAGCCCAGCCTTGCTCCTAGAGAGCTGCTGCTGGATTTGAACTGTGGGCCGCAGCCCTGCACACAACTGAGCCACCAGGGCTTAGCTCCATGTTTTCACATCTTATCTTTCTTTCACTTTATAGTACTCATTAGATGGGGGCATTGCCCTATTATCCTGTGAATTTGTGTAATCTACCTTGTAGAAATCTACTATTCTCTTTCAATTTTAACAAGTTATTTAACTCTAATACTGATTTTTAAATAGTTCCATTTTTAATGCTCTTTATTTATCCCCCAGATCCTCTTGGTAATTTCCTAGCTCTTCTTTTTCTATCTTATTACTAATTTTTTAAAAAATAATTAATTTATTAACAATTTAAATGATACCAGTAGTATATTTTAGCTTCATTTCTGCCTTTCATAGTTTTATGTACTATTAAAAGAATAAGAATAAATTTTCCTAAAAATGTAATATAAGAATTTTTGTACCTAGTGTAGTTCTTGGAAATGCCCTTTATAGGTGAGAAATTTAAGGTGTAAGACTGATGTTTCCTATTTGTTTATCTGTGCTCTCAATTTTCAAGTATTATCTAGTATTGCTATACTGATAGCATCAGCACAGTTATGCTACTGGGCATCCTTATATTTTTTCAAAAAATGGATAAAATTCTGAGTTGAAGAACATATATTAAAGTACATTCTTTTAAAATATCTTATATGGAAGCTATTTGGAAGTGTTCCATAAGGCTTCTAAAAAAAATTCCATTATCTTTTAGTTCTGTTTTTCCACAAACTTTTTGAAGATCACTGTATCATCTTGAAAACTTTAAACAAATTTTTGGACTTAGAGCTATTGCAAACTGTTGTGAATAAAATACTGCTTGTGTTTATGATAATATTTTATATTTATATTTTTAGAGTGTATGTTTAAATATCACCTTTAAAACTGTGTTTTAACTGAAATATATTCATATAATTAAAGCAGTTGTAGTGTTTCATAGTTATATCCTATTTTTAAGTACATATCCATTAATTTTTTTTTGAAAAATATGAAACTGTTTTAGAATACTTTCATTGCTTACATTTAAGGAATTGCTTTCTTAAATTATTTCAGGTGATTACTAAGCTCAAAATTTTATCACCTTTGGAAATAATAATGTCAAATACTGCTTGTGTTGTGGGGAATTCAACCAAGTTGTTTACTTTGATTACAGAAAATTTCAAGGTAATTGATTTTTATTCTTAATAGTAACATTCAAGATCGTCTTACTTTATTTAAAACCTATTTTATAATAGCATTGTGAAGAGCAGTTTTCTTAAATTTGATTTTACTAACCTAAAGTTATTACTAAGTATTATTCCTAATCAAAGGAACTATATACTATTACAGACAATAATAGTGACAGCAAATACCATGTAAATTTATACTCTTGATTTACTTTACATAAAAGAAAAAATGCTCTAAGAAACTGGGAGAGTTTACAGAGTATACAAGAGGCAGATCTTTGGGTTGAGCCCCAGTGGCGGAGTGCAGAACTGCGGCCCACAGAGTTGGCAGCAGTTCTCCAGGAGCAAGGCTGGGCCTCCTACTCCCACCAGGGGGCAGTAATGCCTATAGATAAGTCTCCTTTGGTATTAAAACCAACTGCCATTTTGTCAAAACTATCTCAGGAGGACCCATATGTATCAGAGTAGAACTATACTGCATAGTTTCAATGACTGATTTATCAGAAGTAGGTCACCATGCCTTTCTTCCAAGGTCCCTTGAGTCAAACTTTAATCATTTCCATTAGCAGTCAAATGTGTTAATTATTTGTAGCATCTATATACTCCTTCGTTTGGTTTATAGTTGGTTATTATAAGATGACCTTGATTTGATTGCTTGAGTTGTGATGTGCACATCTGCATTGCGATTCATAGGATTTTCATTAGCTTATTTTTGGAATTGGATCTTCAAGATACAAAGTCACATATTAGCAAGAACTTTTTTCTTCAGGGAATTTGATCAGTATTGGTTCAGCTTTTATTGGTAGCATGTATTCAAAATTAGCTTCGACTGTAGCCTTCAGCTTTAGATTAGGACAAGAAAGTGTAGTGGCATCTTATCCAGCACATTCTTGGTTCTCTGTAAAGGTGTGTCTATTGTGTAGTTTATCTCTTCCCTCTAGCAAATCTCTCTGGCTTTTAGAATGGGTCCTATGATTACAAATCAAGTAGGTAGCATTACCATTATAATAATGTCTGAGAAGGGCAAATTATCTTCAGAATGTTATACTTTATTGCATTTATATATGAAGTGGTAACTCCCCAAACCGGAATAAAGCTCTGCTGGCGGAAAAAAGCTCTGCTGGGCACAGCCTTCGTAGTATGCATTTTTCCTGCTAGGCGAGCATCAAGCAGCTTGCTCTTAGTGTACCCTATGACTACTGCCACATGGGAAGGTTCTCTCTGATCACAGTGAGCTTCTTCGTAAAATCAGATATGCTCAAACCTTGTTTTTTGTGATGGCTGATTGAAGAGAACAGTATGTGGTTGTGAAATGTTGTTTCCTGCTCATGAAGAATACCGCAGAAACTGTTGTGATGTTGAACACAGCTTACAAGGATGGAGTTATGGGAAAAGCTCAAGTGTACTAGTGGTTTTCTCATTTCAAAAAAGGTGAAATGCCGATTGATGCCAAATCTCATTTTGGATGTTCAGTCTCACAAGGATGAAAATGTTGACTTGTAGTGCATTTGAAGTTTGTTCCACCAGATCCGACTGTTAATTGTGCTTTTTATTTGGAGGTTCTGAAAGGATTGCATAACAATGTGTGACAAAAATGGTATGATTTGTGGAAGATAGAGGCCTACTTTTGCCACCACTGTCACGCACCTGCGTACATAGCTATCTCAGTGTGCCTGTTTTTGGCAAGAAACAGCATTCCTCTCTTACCCCACGCACCTTACTCACCTGACGTTGTTGCACGTGACATCTTGTTGTTTTTGTGAATGAAGAAGGACATGAAAGGAGAGCTATTTGCTGACAGAGGAGAGGTGAAGAAAAAAATGAGGGAGGTGCCGTCAGTCATCCACACAGATGAGCTTGAAAACTGTTTCCAAGAATGGAGTCACAAATTTGGCAAATGCACTAAGTGTAATGGAGAGTGCTTTGAAGATGATAAGGCTGTTTGGTAAAAAAAAATTAAATACATAGCTTGGAAAAAATCATTTTTTGAGGGCACCTCCTCATATTTATCTTTGACATATTTGGAACAAAACTAAGATTCAGGATTACATGAGTTTTCCTACTATTCTTAGAATAGTCAGTACCTGCAGTCATCTAAGAGTTGACGTGGTGGTCTTAGAGATCCTATGTAACTCAGCTAGCTGTCATTCACTGCCAGATGCAAAAAGGACATGGAGATGACAACTTTAACTATTAACTGTTAACTTTACAAGGAGGGAGGAGGAGAATCACGTTAGCATCAGCCCAGTTAGCATCAGCCCACGGTTGATTTCTATGAGGTTTACGTCAGGCAAACCTCTACTCTCTAATCTCTTTCACCAGTTCTGACAACAACTATGTATCCCATGGCACTCTACCTCTCTATGGGTTCAATAATTTATTGCAGTACTGCGCCCCCCCCCCCCCAAACAATGCTGAAAATGATAGAGCTTGTTAAAGAAGTTAACAGGTTGCAACTTCAGGTCAGGAACACTTAGTATAAAGTTCTGCATTCTTCTCAGCTATGCCTCCAGGCAGTTGTGACAGTCAAATAATTTAACAACCAGTTAGCTGTCCTAACAACCGTCTTAAGTGTAAAACAATGATAATATCAAAATGTAGTTTATTTCATAAGTTATTACTTAAATAAGAGCAATTAACCCAAAATCAAACCAAACTCACTGCCATCCAGTCAATTCTGACTCATAGGGACCATACAGGACAGACCAGAACTTCCCATGAGTTTCCGAGATTATAATGCTTCATAGGAGTAGAGAAGCCTTATCTTTCTCCTGAGGAGCAGCTTGTGGTTTTATACTACTGGCCTTGGGAATCACAGCCCAATTCATAAGCACTATGTAACCAAAGTTCGCTTAAGAACAATAAAATAAGTACACAAGCTACATTATGTTCAAGAAAGAGTTGTAAAATACTAAAGAAAAATATTAAATAATATCCTGACAAAACAAAACTGTCATTTAAGATATTCCCCAATTTTTTCTTGATTGGCATCTTCACTTGAAATATTCTTCATGTTTATTGAGCATCATGGCCTATTAGATTTACCCTTCATCATCTTTTCACTATAGGAGTAAGATCCCATTCTTTTAAATGTATCCCATTTTACATAATGTTTGCTCTATTAGACATAGGTGACTTCTTTTCTCTGAACATATTATGTATATCTTTGAAAACCCCCTTTTTAAAAAAAATCATTTTATTGGAGGATCATACAACTCTTATCATGATCAATACATACATCAAATGTATGCAATCCACATTTATTACCGTCATCATTCTCGAAGCATCCTCCTTCCACTTAGGCCCCTGGTATCAGCTTCCTATATTTCCCCTCTCTCCCTCGTCCCCTCTCCCATAAACTCTTAATAATTTACAAATTATCATTATTTTATCATATAGAATGCTATATGTGTTCCTTTACCCACTTCCCTGTTGTCTGTACCTCAGGGAGGAGGTTATATGTAGATCCCTGCAATTAGTTCCCCTTTTCTATTCCATCTTCTCTCTACCTTTCTGGTATTACCACTCTCACCACTGGTTCTAAAGTGATCATCTGTCCTGAATTCCCTATGCTTCTGGTTCCTGTCTATACTAGTGTATATCCCCTGGTCTAGCTGGATTTGTAAGGTAGAATTGGGATCATGACAGTGGGTGAGAGGAAGCATGTAAGAACTAGAGGAAAGTTGCATATTTTATTGTTGCTACACTGTACCTTGACTGACTCGTCTCCTCCCTGTGACTCCTCTGTAAGGGGGTGTCGCGTCACCTATTGATGGACTTTGGTTCCCCAATCTATACTCCCCCTAATTTATAATGATATAATTTTTAGTTCTTTGATGCCTGATACCTGATCCCTTGGACACCTTGTGGTCACACAGACTGGTGTGCTTTTTCCATGTGGGCTTTATTGCTTCTGAGCTAGATGGCTGCTTGTTTACTCGCAAGCCTTTAAGAACTCAGACGCTACATATTTTGATAGCTGGGCACCATCAATTTTCTTCCCTACTTTTGCTTATGCACACATTTGTCCTCAGTGTTCACGTTGGGAAGGTGAGCATCGTGGAATGCCAATTTAATAGAACAAAGTGTTCTTGCAGTGAGAAAGTACTTGAGTGAAGGTTCAATGTTCATCTGCTGCCTTAATACTAACCCTATAATTATATGCACATAGATCCATTTCCCCATCATCATATAGAAATATGTTCACCTCTGTACGTTGCCTGTATTTAGACCTCTATATATGCCCTTTACCCCCCAGTTCTTTCCTCTATTTCATCTTCTCTCACTATCATGCTCAGCCTCCATTTGGGTTTCAGTATTTTCTCTCATTTATGTTACTCTTGATAAATCCCTATCAGACCTCTCACATCCAGCTTGTTACTGATTTTGAATCACTTATTCTGTTATCCCTTCAACACAACCTTCTTTCCACCTCCTCCCCATCTCCCATGTTCCCTCCTTTGCCTCCTAGTTTCTTCTATTTTCTTTTACTTTCCTCTTGTCCCACTATAATGTTCAGCCTTCATTTGAACCCCAGTAATTCCTCTTGGTTACATTACCTTCAATCAAGCTTTACCAGGCCTCCTACACCCTCTTCACCATCAATTTTAGATCACTTGTTCTCTCTTGTTAACACCCGCTTCCTTTCCCCATGTTCCACAGAACCGTCAATCCTGTTGTTTTCTCCTCCAGATTATTTATCCCACCTATCTTATCTAGATAGACTTACAGAGATAACAACACAGACAAAAAATAAGACAAAGCAAAACAAGCCATCAAAAGAAAAGAAAACAACAACAACAACAACAAACCAAGAAAAGCCTCTAAATAGTTCAAGGTCTGTTTGTTGACCTTTAGAAGTGTTTCCTTTTTAAAAAAGTTTTTAAAAATCATTTGATTGGTGACTCATACAACTCTTCACAATCCATACATCCATGCATTTTGCCAAGCACATCTATACATTTGCTCCCATCATCACTCTGAAAACCTTTTCATTCTACTTAAGCCCTTGGTATCACCTCCTCATTTTCCCCTCCCTTCCTACCATGATAATTTGTAAATTATAAATTTATAATTCTTATTATTTTGTCATGTCTCACACTGTCAGATGTTTCCCTTTACCCACTTTTCTGTTGTCCGCCCCCCAGGAAGGAGGTTGTATGTAGATCCTTGCATTCCATTCCTCCTTTCTACCTCACCTTCTCTTCACCTCCTCATATTGCCACTCTCACCAGTGGTTCTGAGGTTCATTTGTCCTGGATTCCCTGTGTTTCCAGTTCCTATCTGTACTGTTTACATCCTCTGGTCCGGCCAGATTTATAAAATAGAATTGGCAACATGATAGTTTTTGGGGAGAAAACATTGAAGAACTAGAGGAAAGTTATATATTTCATCATTGCTGCACTGTACCCAGACTGAGGAGTGTTTTGGAGTAGTCCAATTGTGTGCCTTGTCTTGACCCCACAGCCTATTTTTGGTATTTCTTCGGGACTTTGCTGCACTTTTCCCCTTTTTGTTCTGTTGCACACTCTTAGTGTTTTGTCTCAGTGTGATACTTACTTTTTCTACTGCATGATATTAGAAAATTTACCTCAATTTTCAGAATTTAATTAATTGGAAATTGAAGTTATTTATATGATCATGAAGTTTAGATGAGTTAACTTTTAAAAAATTGGCATGTAACAAATCATTAGGTTTCTGGGGTGGGTTACCTCAGTACTTGCTTCTCAACGTTGAAGAAATTCACTTGTCTGAAGCGCTTTTGTAATTCAAGTGACTTTTATGAGGGAAAGGGAAGTTTCAGGTATCACGGTCTCAAAAGCACAGGTTACCCTGGAAAGCGTGCAAGACTGCATGGCAGGGCTGTGGGGAAGTCCAGGGCTGGAAATGACCATTTCAGGAGAGTGTGAAAAACATGTGGAAAGAATAGTGGAATAAGGGCACCTAGGGGCTGAGCCCCGGTGGCGTAGTGGTTGTGCGCGCCCACTGGGACGGAGGTTCAATTCCAGCAGTGGGGCTGGGCCCCCTCCTCCCACCACCGGAGAGCAGTGATGCCCCCCACCCCCAAAAAAGGGCAGCCAATCAGCATACAGAGCCAGGAGCAGGACATCTCAAAGAGAGGCCAAGAGAGCAAGTTCCCTAAGCAGCCATGTAGGCGCACCTGCCAGTCTTTGTTGGGATTAGGGATTGGGGGTGGGGGGTGAAATCTCACTCTCTGTTTGCACCATGCACCTGAACAAGAGAGAAGAGAGGATGGCCTTGTTGTAACACGCCCAGCCCTACTGGCTGGGTATTGGTTAATCTTACTGCCTCTATTTAGTGCCACTTGTGTGATACGTTGCTGGTGCCTGACATTCATTGTATGTGGACCCAAGTTGGATTTTACCATTGTGGTCTGATGGGTGCGTGGCTTCCCCGCATCCCATTTATGTGGCCCGGCTAACTGCTTCTTGCTAGGCAGGCATTCGGGAAGACAACTCCCCTTTGCCCTTAATCTAGAGACCTGTCAAAATTATCCACTACAGATTTTTCAAAGTCCAGTGTTTTCTTATTACTTTTTTTGTTCATTATTTTAATTACATGTACTTTTTATTACTATTACATATTTCTTTTTCTTTCTTCACTCTTTAAAAACCATCCTGTTATTTCCTTCTCCCTGTTCTAAAAAATGTTATATCACCAAGATAGCATTTTATAGGTCTCCTAGGTGGAATTAATATTTTCATTTTCTTAACTATCACATAAGGATATGCTTTTGTTTGTTTGTTTGTGTGGCATCACTGCCCTCTGGTGGTCATGGGAGTTATGCTCTCAGGAGCAGCCGCTGGATTTGAACTGCCAAGCCTGCAGGCCCGCACTCAACCACTTACGCCACCGGGGCTCAGCCAGGTTATGCTATCTTTTTTTTCAAGTCATGATAGACTGACTGTAGGCTGAGTGTAAAACCTGTGTGCTCTTTGGAGGTAGAATAAAAATTCTAGATAGCAGAATTCTCATTTGTTTTTTATGATTGTATCTAATATATTAAGTTCATTTAATGAAGTAGTTATTGGCTCTTTCCTGTGTGTCAAAGAATTGAACTATGTACTAGAAATGAAAAAATTAATAATATTTTATTTTTCCTTTGTGGAGCTCACAATTTAATTGGATAAATATATGAGAGACTTCAAAAAGTTTGTGGAAAATGGAGTGAAAAGATCATGGATGCTTCCACATACTTTTTAAAGCTTTCTTGTATAAATACTCATTTGTAATTCACTGTGGTATGTGCAGTAATATAGATGTATATAAAATTAGTTTATTGCTGAGTGATGAAGTGATAAGGCAGGAGAGGGTGACGACAGGAAAAACTTTCTAGAGGAGTGAAATTTTGAGAAGAATTTTAAAGACAAAGAACTTTTAAAATGCTCATGCAGCAATATTCTAGTAAGAGCTACAGCCTGCATCGATTAGAGAGAAAATTATTTTATTTTTGGTAAATAATTTAGAAAATGTTTTAACTATAGAAACCATTAAAATAAATAATAAGTAATACTTAAATGACCTAGCTACATATTACAGTGTGTTTAAGAATGAAGTTTTGGACAACCGCATGTAATTTTAAATTGTGATTTTTAAATAAAAATTTCTTTTCAGAATGTTAATTTCACTACTATCCAAAGGAAATACTTCAATGAAACAAAGGGATTAGAGTACATCGAGCAGTTATGCATAGTAGAATTCAGTACTGTGTTAATGGAGGTTCAATCCAAGTAAGTTTTGGCTTATAGAAAATAATAAATCTCTGGTATGAGTTCTATGAAGGCAAGGTTTTTTATCTTTTGTTCTCTGTTGTATCCCTACCACCTAATAAAATGTGTGGGTCATAACGCACAGGAATTATTGAGATAGAAACAAATAAATGAACATAAAAATCACTTTATAAGTCTTCACAGATAATGCATGTATTATCAATGGAGGGTTTGTGGCAACCATGCCTTGAATGAGTCAACCAATACTGTTTTTCCAACAGCATGTGTTCACTTTATGTCTCTGTGGCACATTTTTGTAATTTTCCAAATTTTTCAAACTTTTAAATAATGCTGTTGAGTGCTTATTGGACACAGTATAGTATAAATATAATTTTTTCAATAATTTTGTTGGTATTTAAATCAATTTTTATACAATTCAATAGTTTAATCACATCAGGAAGAGTTGTACAGTCATCACTACCATTAGTTCTAGAACATTTTCTTCATTCTTGTTCTTACTGTCATCAGCTTCTCATTTACTCTCAACTTCCCTGCCATACCCCATGTAGATACTTACTGTATCTATAGCTAAACCTGCCCTGGATTTTAAATTAAAAAAACAGTTTAAAAAACCCCAAACCAAAAACAACAAAGTGAAACAGATAAAAGCTTCAGTTGAAAAGGAAGCAGGTATTGATTGTTTTAAGAACTGTAAGAGAAAAAAAAAGCTGTAAGAGCCTCCAATAAAATGATGTGTTTTAAAAAAGAAAGCCAATAAACACCGTTATAATAAACAAAAAAACCAAGAAAGAACAAATTTAAATAAATCATATGGGAGGTACACATGTTTCGATTCTAAATGATAACTGCATCTGCAACAACCTACTTTCCAATGTATACATAACTCTTTTTAAAAAAAGTTATTTTATTGGGGGCTCATACAAGTTGTATCACAGTTCATTCTGTATATATGACTATTACATATACCGAGTAAGCAAAACTTTGCCTGACTCACTTTTTTGTGGTATTTGCTCTAATGTGGTGGTTTGAATTTAGACCTACATTATCTCTGAAGTTTGCTAAACTTCCCCAGATTTGTTGTCATCTATTACCCTACCACCCTTGCTTACTTGATTTTGGAGAGAAAATTCTCAAATAGTTATTGGAATCGAGAAATGTGAAGGCATAGAACTCAGTGTTAAAGCTATGTTCATATTACTTTATACCTTTGCTATTAAAATAGTGTAAGACAGGTCAATTTTTTGGAAGATATGCATCTTGGAACATAATGCATGCACACTGTTTTTGAACCTGATTGAACTGCCCTGGTGTCTCCATCACAATGGTTACTCCTCAACAAGATGGTAGCATACTTTCCTGTGCATTGGAACCTCTTGATTCTTCTTTAAAAATGTCAAGCTCTTTTGACATTATTAGAGTACTTAGAATGTCATATAAAAATGGCATTGAATTTTGCTGTCTAACATGATTTTTTTAACATGCGATGTTTCCATCATCATTTTCTAAACATTCACTTTTCATTTGAGCCCTTGGTATCAGCTCCTCTTTTTCTCCTCCTCTAACATATGATTAGAGGGAGTTTAATATACATTATATTATATATTATATAACACATTACATCTAACATTCGCTAGTAAGTACCCATTTTCAGAAAATTAATGTTTATTTTTATATTTAAGTGGTTATCTAGCTTTTAACAATAGGTGTTTTTTCATGTGATAAGCAAATATGTATAAAGCTTCTTATAAGGAATAAATGTTTCCTTTTATAACAATAATTTCTTTATTCTACAGATTAACAGTAATGATTTATTATTGGTCACCTTGCAGGTATTACTGCCTTGCAGCTGTTGCAGCTTTGTTAAAATATATTGAATATATTCAAAATTCAGTTTATGCACCCAAATCGCTAAAGATTTGTTTCCAAGGTAGTGAACAGACAGCTATGATAGATTCCTCATCAGCTCAAAATCTTGAATTGCTAATTAATAATCAAGACTGCAGGTAAGACCATTCTGTATTTTTCCTTACAGAATAATGCATATATACTTTTGTGTCAATTTTTTCTATTAACAGTTGCTTTAAGTTTAAAAGATTTTTTGATGGAAAAATATTGATCAAGCATTTTGAATCATTGTACCACTGTTACACTGGTCGATTGAGTCACCAGAATTAGGTTTTTAAAATATATTTTTGTTCAGAATAGCTATGAAATTAACATAACCAGCTTAAATGAATGCAAGGAACTTAGAGGGCTCTGTAATTATTTAAATTAAAACAAACAAAGACTCATTGCCATCAAGTTGATTCTGACTCATGGTGACTGCAGATAGCTTTTCTTCCTCCCTTGGAGTAGCTGGTCACTTTGAACCACTGACCTTGTGATGAGAGTCCAGAACGTACCCAACAACTCCACCCGGACTCCTGTAACTATTCGAGTGGAAGATAAAAATAGCTGGTCAACTACTTAACCAGTGTGCCGTGTAAGTGCTGGTGTTGTTAGGTGCCATCCAGTCAGTGCTGCTTCACAGCAGCCCTGCGTCCCGCAGAAGGGACACCGCCCGGTCATGTGCTGGCCTCACAGATGTTCATGCTTTCGAATCCCTTGTTAGATGCGGCGTCAGTCCGTCTCCCTGAGGGCCTGCCTCTTTTTCACTGCCCCTCCACTTTACCAAGCAGGATATCCTTTTATAGAAATTGGTCGCACCTGACAACATGTCCAACGTACGTAAGACAGTCTTGCCATCCTTACCTCTAAGGAACATGCTGACTGTACTTTTTCCAAAGAACATTGCTTTTCTTTTGGAAGTCAATGCTTTCTATATTTTCACCAACACCAGTGTTCAAATATGTTGACTTTTCTTCAGTATTTGTTATTTAATGTGCAATTTTTATATGCATATGAGACAATTGAAAATACCATGGCTTGAGTTATGCTTACTGTAGTCCTAAAAGTAGCATCCTAGTGTTTTAACATTTTTTTCAATAATTTTATTGGGGACTCTTACAGCTCTTATAACATTCAATACGTCATTTGTATCAAGCTGTTTGTACATGTTGCCATATTCATTTCCAATTATTTTCTACCTGAGTCCTTGGTATAAGTTCCTCCTTTCCCCTCCTTTTAAAAAAAATATATAGATTGTATTGGGGCCTCTTACAGTTCTTATAACATTCACTACGTCATTCGTATTAAGCACATGTTGCCACATTAATTTCCAAATTTTTTTTATTGAGCCCCTGGCATAAGTTCCTCTTTCCTCTAGTTTTGTTTTTTTTTCTTTTGTGGGTATCACTGCCTCTGGTGGTCGTGGGTGCTACCCAGCCGCCGCTGGATTTGAACTGCCAAGCCCACTGGCTGCAGTTCCGCACTCAACCACTTATGCAGCCGGGGCTCAGCCCTAGTTCTTATTTTTTTTTTAAATTCCAGCTCCCCATATTTTCCCTCCACTTTAGGGAGGTCTTGTGCAGCAAGATTTAACACAATGCACCCTTGATCTATTGCTTTCAGGAGCATTGATTATGGATCCAAACAAAATGAAATCCTGTCAGCTTTAATTTTTTCCGTTTATCATGATATTGCCTATTGGTTCAGTTGTGAGCATCCTGGTCTTTATATTGAATTGTAATCCATACTGCAGACTGCAATTGTTGATCTTCATTAGCAAATGCTTCAAGGTTTCTTCACTTTCAGTCTCATTTTATACTGCACATTGTTCATAAGTCTTCCTCCAAGGCTGACGATGAATTCTTCTTCATATAATCCAGTTTTTCTGATTATTGCCATAGCGTTCAGATAGAATAAGTGTGGGGAGAGGATAGGACCACAACAACCTCTTGATGCATCTACATGTGCTGCAGGAGCACAATGAAGTGTTCTAGAATTCCCCTTCTTCTCAAGCCTATCCATAATTTGTTATGGTTCACATAGTTGAATGCCTTTTCATAGTAAATAAAATACGGGCAAACATCTTTCTGCTTTCAGCCAGGATTTCACTGAGTTTGACAATGATACATATTTTCTTTCGCATCCTCTCCTGAATCTGACCTGACCATCTGGTAGCTCCATCAGTTGACTGTTGCTGCCTTGTTGGATGGTCATCAGTAAAATTTGACTTGCACGTGATGTCAATGGTATTGTTTTATAATTTGCACATAAAAAGTATCATTATAATATAGCAAGTGCTTTCATACCAAAAGATGCATAAAAAATAGGATCAAAGCAGAGAGGTAGTTAATTCAGCTTAGGTAAGAGGTGAAGGAGAATAATTAGAAAGGATGTTTAAAGGAGATACCGGGGTTGAGTTTTGAACTATTAATAAAAATTATCCAGATGAAAAAGTAGGAAAAAGTGTTGTGTTAGTATGGGTAGACTAGAGAAACAAATTCATAGACATGCGTATGGATATAAGGATAAAGGTTATCTACAAAAGGAATGGAACACTGAGAAAGCATCCCAACCCAGTCCAGTTCAAAGTCATAAGTCCGAAATTAGCCCATATGCCCCATACCAGTCTATAAAGTCTCTTTCTGCCTCACAAAGTCACAGGTCAGTGGGTGTAGAATCCTGGTGCTGTCAAGGGTCTTGCCATGATTCTTCGCTTTCAAGGCTCAGGGTCTGTCAACAGCATCCAGTGGTGATAGAAACAACTCAGCACTGGCAGGGGTCTCCACTTGGCTTCTCCAGTTTCAGAGGTCTGGTTCCATCAGGGTAAGACCGTGTGGCTTCTCCTTTGACTTTTCCAGCTCCTGGGATGCTGCCATCTTGTCTTGTCCGTAGTTTGTTATCTCAGAGACTGACATAACTGGGGAGATGGCTTCTCATCTCCACCATGGAAATACTGTGAGATTTCCCAGAAGTTTCAGGAGAAAGCCATGCCCACACAGATGTGTGAAATGCTTATTGGCTACTTAATGGCTATCTCCAGATTAGCAGGCTAGACTCCACCCCTACATCTCAATCATGAAATTTGACATCTCGAATATATGATTGCCACAAGTGTCATGACTGAAACTTTTGAAAAAAGATTTCGAAGATTCAAACAATGGATCACTTCTTATTATTTTGAAGGTTATAACCCTATTCCAAAGACATTCTCTGTAGCCTTGATTACACCTTACTAGTCTGTTAATGTCTCTGGCTTTTTCTTAGCATCTCTACTAAACTCAGTCTTCTCAACATAGGAGCTAATGAGTCTTTTAATCTAAAAATCAGAGTTCATTAGTCTCCTGACTTAAATTGTCCAGTATTTCCCTTTACATTTAGAATAGCATTCAAACTTTACTATGCCCTACAAGGACTTTTCTGACTTCTTCAACGTCATTTCTCATTATTCTTATATCCATTTGCTAAAGTTCATCAGCCTTGATTTTATGGTTTTAGAGTTAGAACTGCTGACCTTGAATTGCAGTCTTGTCACTTACTAGAAAACCTTGGATAAATAACTTAATTTCTCTGTTTTTCATTTCTTTTGGTTATAATATGTATCCAACAATAGTGTTGTATGGACAATTAGAATTTAATGTGAAATGCTTAGAATAATGCCTGGTATATATTAAATATTCAGTATATGTTAGCCGTCATCATCATCATCATCATACTTATACCATCATTTTGCATGGTTGCCTCTTATCATTCAACTTTTAGATTATCTGTCAAATACATAGCCAGGTCTTTCTCAGTCAGTTTAACTGAAGCGTTCTTGCCACTCTGTCTATTCCTGTTTTATGTTGCATTCTACTCCTGAAATTATTTTCTTTCTTTATATGATTGTGTGTCAGTTGACGATCTCTCCTTATTCTCTGTCACATTTATAGAAATGGACTGTTGGTAATGAATTAAGAGATTATAAGAGGTAGGAGGATAAGAATCCTGTTTATCTTATATGTTTAGCACTTAACATACAACTTGGTATGCTATGCTTGTTGTTTAGTGCTGTTTAGTTAGTTCCAACTCATAAGTAATCCATGTACAATAGAATTAAATAGGTTCTGTAGCGGTTCTGTACCATCATCATACTTGCTATATTTGAGACTCTTGTTGCTGCTATCATGTCAATTCGTCTTTTTGAAGATCTTTCTCTTTTTCACTGAGACTGTGCTTTATCTTGCAAGAAGTCTTTTTCCAGGAAATGGCATTTCCTAACTACATGTCTGAAGTATCTGAAAAGAAGTCTTGCCATGTTCAACTTCAAGGAGCAATATAGTTGTACTTCTTCCATGACAGATTTGTTTGTTCTCCTGGGAGTCCATGATACTTTCAGTATTTTTTTTAACCAATACCATAGATCAAATGCATCAATTATTCTCCAGTCTTCCTTATTCATTATTCAAATTTCACATGCATATGAGCTGATTGAAAAGGTCTCGCTAACACTTTAAAGAGATCATTTGCACAGCAGATTTGTAGTAAGTTTATTGAATGCTGCTTCTATGAGTATTAATTGTGGTTCCAAGTAAAATGAAATTCTTGCCAATGTCCATCTTTTCTCCGTGTGTTAGTCCAGGTAGACTAGAGAAACAAGTTCATAAATATGCATATGCATTTAAGGAAGATGTTTATACACAAGAGGAATGGAACATTGAGAAAGCATCCCAATCCAGTTCAGTCCAAGCCCATAAGTCCGATATTAGCCCTTATGTCTGATACCAATCTATAGTCTTCTTCAGACTCACGAAGCACATGCAATGACGCCAGGACAATCACAGGCCAGTGGGTACAGAGTCTTGTGTATCCAGTGGTGGTAGAAGCATCTCAGCACTGGCAGGAGTCTCCACGTGCCTTCTCCGGCCCCAGAGGTCTGGTTTCATCAGGGCAAGTTCATGTGGCTTCTCCTTCGGCTCTTCCAGGTTCCAGCACTCAGGATCTATCAGCATGCTGCCATGTTGTCTTGTCAGTTAAGTGTCCCAGAGACTGAGTTTTGTGTCTTGTCAGAGCGTCTCCAAGTAACTGAGTCGATAAGTCTCTCACTTCTATGGGGGACAGATCATGAGATTCCCCAGAATTCACAGAGAAAGCCATGCCAATAAAGAGGTCTCATTGGCTATCTCCAGATTGACAGGATAGACTCCACCCCTACACTCTTCACCAAATTGGCACCAGAATACATGATTGCCACACTCTGTTTATCGTGATACTGTTTATTAGTCCAGTTGAGAGAAAACTTAAGTTTTTATAAGTTATACTGAAGCCTGAATCCTTTTATCTTTATTAGCAAGTGCCTCAAGTCCTTTCGGCATTCAGCTCTTAAGGTTATGTCATCATCTATTGCAAGTTGTTAATGAGCTTTCCTCATTAACCTTTCCGAAAGTATGTTGTCCTTCACATAGTCCAGCTTCTAGATTTATTTGCTTAGCATACAAATTGGACCTTTATGGTGGAAGGATATAATTATGACATGCACATTTCTTCATTTTAAGCTGTGCAGTATTTCCTTGTCCTGCTTGAATGACTGCTTTTTGGTGCATATAGAGGCACCACATTGAGCACAAAAAAGCTTTCTAGAATACTTTGCTGGCAGGGGAGATACCATGATCACGAAGGTGGTTTTCCCAGGGTGAGGCTTGTCCATTGCACTCCAGATGTGCTGACCCCTGCAATTTCCCCAAATGTGGGAAACTCGTGGGATTAATTTGTGGTATTGAGAGGACTGCGTTCACGCTCTCTCCTGGGAAAAAAAAGCTCTCTAGAATTCCTCTTCTTTTCAATGTTGACTTTGGTTTGTTGTGATGCAAATGATTGAATACCTTTGCATAATCAATAAAACACAGACTTTTGTTGTCAATTATAATGTGGGTTCTATAAATATTTTTTGAGTATTAGGTCATTTTTCTATACACCATAACCTAACAAATAGTCTAGTGAAGTGAATTCTTATAACGGATCGTTTCTAAGCATCATTTAGAAATTATGAAATTTTCTTTTACTTGTAACTTTTTCCTACTAAAATTATATCAAATGTGATTTTACTAAATAGTCATTTATTTTATCAATATATGCATCTTTTTTCTAAGAATATACATTAGTATGTTGCTTTGATAGATGGAATGCCATGGGTTAAAATAGTATGTTAGTTTTAACATTGTCATTAGCGTATGAGAAAGTGCAGTGCAAGAAGAAACTGAATCCTTGGTATTCATAGCCAGGTCTGTTGACTGGCAGCATACTTGGGATATCATATCTCAAATCTTGTGAATCTGAAACTGAATTTGAACAAGTTCCCAGATGATCTAAAGTTTGAGCATCTTTGTATAGATTGTAGGATTATATAATTAGAAAGTTAAAATGTAATTATTTTGGATTTTCTTTTGTATGTTTAATGAAAATATTCCAACTTTTGTTTTCAAAGGAATAATCACACTCTCTTTGGTGTTCTAAATTATACTAAAACTCCTGGAGGAAGTAGAAGACTTCGTTCTAATATATTAGAACCTCTAGTGGATATTGAAACCATTAACATGAGATTAGATTGTGTTCAAGAACTACTTCAAGATGAGGAACTCTTTTTTGGACTTCAGTCAGGTAAATTGATATTGCTTAATTTTAGAACTACAAATGACTAAAAAAACTAGAAAAAAGATACAGGGTTAAAAACAGACAGAAAACTGACAGAAAGAAAGTTACATAAATGTTGTTTTTACCTCTTAAACAATGACCACCTGAGGCCATTGGAAAAAGTATAAATCACTCTACAAAAACGTTGAGCCCACCCATATATTACAATGTTGATAATGGCTATCAGTCACTAACAAATTTCAGAAGCAATAAAGCCCACACGGAAGAAGCACACCAGCCTGTGTGATCATGAGGTGGTGAAGGGATCCGGTGTCAGGCATCAATAAGCTAAAATTATATTATTATTAATGAGGGGAAGTACAGATTGGGGAC
>PVJH01037226.1:5874-18240 GCA_004026705.1 Nesogale talazaci | reverse complement strand
CATGTGTCTCTGGAGAGAACAGTTTCATCTGAAGCTCGCCACAAAGTGGCCAAGATAGCTAGGATTGGGGAAAAGTTTCTTTAACTGAATTCTGGCCTTACTGCTATATTGGGATTGTCTTTCTCTTGACATCACTAACAGATACCCTTTATAGAGCACCCTGCTACCTATTGTGCAGATGTTGTGGCCTGCTGGGTCATCCCATACATCAGGCCTCCCAATGGCACTGACCAAGAATCCTGGCCATGCTAATGGTACTTGGGATGGGAGTAAAGATCGGAAGTTGGCTGGTGTTTCCTTGTACTTGTACCTTGGTGCAGTAATCCCAACATCTTGGGTGTCAAAAATTGAACACTTCTGTCCCTTGTTCAATGATAGGCTCTTAGATGTGTCCAAACAAGGTTCAGAATTCTGTTCCACTAATATATTTGTTATAAGTATTTATAGTATTATAAGTATTATACATTTATATATAATTCATTCATATAAAGTATATATAATATAGCATTGTATGTATTGTATATTTATAGAAGTATTGTGTATAATTATATATATATTTATATATAATAAGGCTTTATAATTATTTTAAATACTTGCCACAAAAGTTCCCTTGAATTTGAAATCTCTTTATGTTATCATAAGAGATTAAACAGCTATATTTTTTAATGAAAGCGTTCATAATTCCTTGAACATAAAAAACTTTTAAATATTTTTCATCACTTACTAATAGAAAGAACATTTCTCATTGATGGTGTCCATCAAAAATATTTTAACGATCGTCACTAATATGTAATGAACAAGTATTGAATGAACTGTTTGTAACTGCAGTCATATGCATAACTTTGGAAATAGTTACATTGGCATATATTTTATATATTATCCATTTAATTTAATCATTCAATCATATTATAAAGAGTTGTGAAATCATCTCAACAAATCATCTCAATCATATTTTTGTATTCATTGTTTTTAGTTCCCTGTTTTACCTCACTTCTCTGCAACAATCCTAGGAGCTCATCAATCCAGTTCTTTTCACTATAGATTTAGTTATATTGAACTTTCACACAGAAAACCATATAAAACACAAACAGGAACCAAAAAAAGACTCAAAGTCCAAACACCAACAATGACTAGGAAAAAACTCATTTGAAAAGTAAGCAGAAAATATTAAAAATTGAAACAACTTTAAGCTGGTTCAAAAGGGAGATCAAATGGTAAGACATTACGAATCTAACCTAACTACATCTTCCATAAATGACTTTAAAATGCTCTGTGTCTGATAACAAGGCAATTTAAATCTCATGACTATGGTTCGAAGGGATTCACTGGCGAGTTTCTGTCTTTCAGTGCTATCCATAGCCTGCTGTGAACTGAGTGTTCAGAATTTAAACTCTGCTACTGTTCCTCCCTTCAGATTTTATTGTTCGCAATCCTTGGATCATAAAGGTTGATGTGCTTCTTTCATGTGAACTGAGTGGACACCTCTCACCTGGGTGTTTGTTTTAGGGCTCTAAATGTTATTCTTTCTCATTGCCTGCAACTATCTGCTTTTTTCACCACACTTTGCTGTAACACCCATATGTTCATGAGGGTGAGTATAGAGTGGGGCTATGTCACAAAAAGTATTTTTCTTTGATTGAGGCTAGAATTAAGTATGAGCCACAAATCCCTTCATCTATTAATGTGATTATATATACATACATTTATATATCACTTTAGTGACATGATTATTATTTTATGATGGGGAACATTACAAATCATCCTTATAGAAAATAAGGCAATTCTATGTTAGTGTCATTTTTAGCCAATGGAATGTAACATAATACATTATTGAGAAAAGGAAATGATACATACATATGATGGCTTTAGGTAGTAAAATATAAATTGTTAACTTATACCAATGTGACACTTAGGTGACTGGACACTGATTTGGGAAAGATGTTGTGCTCCACCAGAAGACAGAATGTAAAGTCCCAGTAGTCCCCTTGGGTTCTGGATAAGTATTTTGAAGCATATTGTCCCCATTAGGAGGTTACTCCACTCAGTTTAACCACCAACACAGGTGTGATCATTTTCTCTGAGATGCCCCCTTCTTTCCATCTCGAATTGTCAATATGGTTCACTTGTTTCTCTGATAGGAGCGTCGGTTGATTTGGGAAGACTTTAACATGGATCTTCTCCTCCTCTGTCAAAGTGGTTTTTAAGGTGTACATATAAAGGAAGAGATAGAGGATTCATGGGCATTAGGCAGCTTCTCTACCTCATTGCTTGGGAGACTGAATTAGAGGATTGTATGACCTGAGAGTAGAAGTCTTCATCTTGGTGTTTACTATTACAGTGGTAAACTGATTAATGGGATTCCAATTGGAATGTTTGAACAAGAACCCAATAACAGCAACAGCAGTTCATTCCTCTGGTTTCTAATATCAATTGCAATGGGTACATAGAAGCTACAGACAAAATTCATATCTAATGGTTTATAAAGGAAGTTAGATTGTTCTAAGGCAATCAGAATATAATTTATTCAACCATAGTACGACAAATTTCAGCAAAGGAACACAAAGACAAGTACCTGAGAGTAAGCTTTGCCCTTCCTCGGCTGACTAGGAAATGCAGCTTTGTTTTTTAGATAAATGGTGGTGGTAGAGGTGTCCACTCTACTTTCAGTCTAATTTCCAGGTAAAGATACATATTTTCTAATTTCAGATATTCAAAATTATTGCAAGCCCACCTTCTTTTCATTATGCCCTTTGGTATATTGTTTCATGCAGTCACTGAAGTTTAGGGAAGAGTTCATTTGGAAAACTTGGAATTTGAATTCAGCACAGTTTCTCTTTTACTTGTGTTTTAGTCTGGATTCTCTACCTTAGCAAAACTAGTGATACACAGGGAGATCCTATATAGGAGAAGGCACTATTAAAGAAATGACTCACCTTTGTAGAAGCAGGCAGGTTTTAACCTTCTGGGTCAGATATCAGATGAGAGGTTTCTTTTGACAAGCAGAGCTGTAGAGGTTGCTGACCCCAAGATTGGTAGGTCAGAAAATTGGCTTCTGACTGAAGAAGTGAATGAATTCAAGTGGGAAGGCTGCTTATGTCTCCCAGGATTATAGAACAGGCTTCTGACTCCAGGTTAAAAAACGTGGAAGTTAGAGGATGAGCCAGATGCAGAAATTTAACAAATAAGCCTTCTAACAGTGTCTATTTAGATTAGAAGCAGGCTATACCCCTGAAGAAAATGCTTTGCATGGATTAGATTAGGATTGTGATCTAAGTAGTGGTGTGGATCCTAGCTTAGATTTTAAACTGTTTGGCAGCTCTTAGTGTATCCCATTATGGAGCTGATTACATTGTGTTACATTATAGGGGATTGCTAGTCTTAATTGTCAAACCAATGAGAATCTTGACCCAGGCAAGTTAACACAAACTTTAACTATCACAGGATATGGAAGAATGACATCTGCATCGTTTTTCTAAACTCGGCCACTAGACTGCCACCCTACTAATTTTCACATACTGGCCTGAAGAATTCATTCCCAAATTAAGATCCTGTAATTTGGCTCCTCTGTGAAAGATGCCATTAAGTGACAATTTTGTCTCTCTAGTCTGATTAGAAGACTCTAATTTGTTATTGTTTTTCTACAACTTGACTTAAAAATTTTTCAGTGCTGGACAATAAATACTCAGATTTCTAGAAATATTATTTTTCTCTAAATCTGTAGTTCAGGCTCTTCTATTACAGCTCAGAAATATTTCTATCCCTTTGTCCTGAGTCACAGATCATTCTACTGTTGGGTGTGCTATTTTGTAAGACAGGATTTTTTTTTTAGTTCCTATTTTTTTTCCTTTCCTAGCCACAACCCAGACATGGTGTATGTAGCTATCTCTCCCTGATGATTTCCATCTGTTTCTGGGACTCCTAATTATATCTAGCTCTGAATGTCATATTTATGTGTAGACACACCTGCTGGAACCTTGCTTTTCCTTTGAAACCTAGCAAGCTCTCAAGTATCTTGACTATAACAGAGGTTTCCATGACCTTTGACAATTTTCTATATTCCAGTTTTCTCCCATAGTTGAGCTTTATCTGAAAAAGAATTTTAAGTTTAGAAGACTGAGAACATGTTGCCAAGGAATCTAATTAAGGACAAATAGATCAGCTCTAAAATCAAAGTAAGTTTTCCATGAGAAAATATTCAAGAGCCTATCCACAATAGTTTTTGTGCCAGGAGTTCTGAGTGTCTCATAAAATTCTTTTTCACACTTTAAGTTTAAAAACAAAGATTATAGTCTTGATTGTTGATATTCATAGTGACGTTCATAGTGATTGAGTCAATAGGGCATTGGTGTCACTGTGTCTGTTGTTGCCCAGTGTGGTAACTTGTCCCCACTGTGGAGAAGGCCATCTATGTACCTCTCATTGGCAGAGTAGCCTCGCCCTGCCCAAACCCCACTCAAGGGTCAAACATACAATCCCAAGATTCCATTCACCCTGATGAACTACAGATCCTCCATTCTACCATTGACCTTGGCAGAAATCCTTCTCACTGGGTTGTATGAGCTACAGTGTATCTTCCTAATCTCTGACTGCCAGCTATTATGCCAACTATAGCCTCTGTCATGGACTCTGGGATCATATTGCTGCCACATCCTCTGATATGGGAAGGGGTTTGGGCCACCGCATGCCAATGCAGGAGGCCTCCAAATATGGAGTCAAAGTTGGTCAAAGTTGCTTGGGTCAAAGTTGGTTTCTATCACGTATGCTAAGTGGGAAATTGGTGAAGTGATATTATAATCTCTCTGAGCATTAACAGTCGGAACTCTCATAATAACACTCTTGGTGAAGTATTGGAATTAGTCACTGGAAGGTTGGTAGTTCAAATGCAGTGTTCACCCTGGGGAAGAAAGATGAGGCTTTCTGCACAGCTTTGGAGTCCCAAAGGAGCAGTTCTGTGTACTGTACGGTTGTCATGAGCCACACTTGAGTTGCTGGCAGTGATTTTTGTTTGTTTGTTAGTTTAAGTCCAATATGACAGCATAACAATGTGAGGTAGACACAAGACTGGGCACTATTGTGTCTGGTTGTATGTGGGGTTTCTCTGACTGAAAGCTGAATCAGAAGTACCTCGCTCCACCAACAAAGCAACCCAATCATTAGTGAGGAGTAACAATGATCATGATATTTACAGTTTATGATAATTCGATGAAACCTTATATGTCATGGAAATACTTATGATTCCAGGAATTTAGGAATTTACCTATAAATACTGACTGTGCTTACTTTATTAGAGTTTTATAGAAAATATTAAACTTCAGAATGCTGGTCAAATTTAGCACTCAGTTAATCTTATCAGTCATTGAGGTATGGTTCATTTTACTCTTAAAAGATTACTTAGAAGATCTGTTAGCTGACTTAATGACAGATAGTCATCTATATTCAACAAAGCTATTTACTGGTGAAGCAGTTATTACAATGTCCTCAAATGTACCTATAATTATGAAGATATCACAGGAACAGTCAATTGTTAAATATTATGTTGTTTTGAGTTGGAGACAATTTGAAGGCAGTGGTCAGTAGCCACACAATTACTGGCTACAAATTGTACATGCAATTCCTCTTCAAAAATGATCCATAGGCCAATGGTTCTAGAAGTTCTATCTCTATTTTCTATACATAATACATCACCTAGGAAGGAAAAATATGTAAATTCTCAGGCTCCGCCTCACTCTACAAATTCAGAACTCCAGTGGATCTGGCTCTCTGAGCTTTAGCAAGCCCTCCAGGATGTTGGTACACACTCAATGTGAGGAATGATTTTTTGTTTAGGTTTGAAATGCAACATGTATTTCTTGCCACAGCCAGGAATCTAAATGCCTCATCATGCATTCAAATTGTGTGTTTAATTTAGGGGAGAGTCAATTTCTAAAGTATTTTCCTTATTGAGAAAAAAATATGTAAAGCAAAGAAAAAAAAGTCCATAGTTGAGCCATTGGTTATGAACTGCAATAGTTCTGTTATTTCATTTGATGATTTGCTTTGCTTTTCAATATCTACGACCAAGGCCTGAGGATTGCTATTTTTATTTGTTGGAAATAATCTTGAGAACCATGATTTCTTAGTAACTATGGCTGCCTAGTGAATTGATATTTTAAGGATCATCTTATTTTATTTCTTAGTATAATCCTTTTTCTTCCCCATTGAATGCTTATTCAACACATGAATAAATTTAGAATGATTACTTAAAAGCATTTTCGACTGCTTAAAAGCATATTGGGTATAATCTGGGCATATATAAATAGTTTCATTTATTCTGAGCAGATAATTTCTGGAAAAAACAGTAATTCAGCTGCTAAAAGCGATCTTTTAGCATGTTTCAGATTTCTCTTGGGATGCAAATTGAAACATAAATACTATATATAATTGAAAAAAAATAATATTAGATTTTTGTAGATTTAGTATGTGAATTATAAAGAAACAGCATGCCATTTTCATTTAACTGTATAGAGTCATAATGTATTTGAATATCTCTGGAAAAATGAGCTTTAAGAAAAGATGAATTTGGGCATAGTGGTTGTGCACGGGACTGCGGCCCACTGGGATGGAGGTTCAATTCCAGCAGCGGCTCCACAGGAGCAAAGGCTGGGCCTCCTACTCCTATCACCAGAGGGCAGTGATGCCCCCCAAAAAACAACAAAAAAAAGATGAACTTGGAGACAGAGCTCTAAACAGCACTGGTCTCTTACATTCTTTTTGTGGAGTTTAGATGAGTTTTTAATATATTGAAATTTTTCTTAACCTATGAAAATTCAGACACTTCATCTATAACACAAGGAAAATAAAAGTAATTTAAGAGGCTGCCAAGAATAAATTGAGAAAATATACATAAAGTAACTATCACACAGTAAGAACTCATGAAATGCTGTATCTGTGACATTTTGAACATAGATTTGATTTGCTTTGCACGTAGAATTTATTCTTTTTCTTGATATAAGAGTTTATTTAATGTACTAATTTATGATTTCTTATCAATTCCCTTTACTTTTCTTTTCTGTTATTGTAATTAGATGCCTTTGAGTCTGCTCTAATAATAACCACATGTACAACAGAATCAAACACTGCCTTTTCCTGGGCTATCCTCACAATTACTATGTTTGGGTCTATTGATGCAATCACTGTGTCAGTTTATCTCATTGAGGCCTTTCTCTTTTTCTCTGACTTTCTTCTTACCGAGCAGGATGTCCTTCTTCAGACACTGGACCCTTCTGTTAGGCTGTCCAAGGTATTTTAGAAAATCCTTCACCACCCTCACTTCCAAGGTGCATTGTAGTTTTATTGAAGTGAGCAGACTGCCACATCCTTCTCCCATGGAGTGACTAGATGATTTGAATCTCACACCTACAGCGTCCCATACTATACTATAACCGAGGCTCCAATAGCACCACAGTGTGGTCACTGGGCTGCTCATCTGACAGTTTGGTGGTTTGAACTCAGCCACATCTCATTGGGAGAAAGATGAGGCAGATAACTTTAGTAAAGATTTACAGAACCATAAACTTTTTAGAGCAGGAGTAGTGCTATTCTAGCATTTCTTGGTCAGAATCGGTTTTATGACAGTGGGTTTTCCTTCTATAAAGCTCTTGTGTGTTGAGAATGTTTGATTTATATGTCTATTTTCTATACATAATACAGAATCTGCCATGTTTTATAACTCAGCAAATGCACGGTTAATTGGTGTGTTCTTTTGTTTCTGTGACTTGCATTCCATATTATTTTTATTTATGTCATTGCGATCTTCTCAAGTTTAATGTTTTCTGACCCCAATGCCCATCACCCAAAGTTACTTTGTACAAGTGTAAACACAAAAGTAGGATTTAAAACTCAGAGACTGGAATATTCTGTTTTATTGCTTAAAACTTGCACAAACACAAGAAACTAACATTATCTTAGTTCCTTGGTTTATTCATTTTCCTGTTCTAGTATTGTAAAAAAAATACATGAAAGATAGGCTTACTTTTAATATATTGATATAATTCAAATATTTATGTTTTCACCATCATAGGACAATGTTAGCACACTAGAAACACTTTTCTGTCCCTTCTTAATCACAATCACTCTTGTTCTAGAAGTAATCTCCCTACTATTAACTGTATGATAAACACCTCCATAATTTTCTTTGTATTTTTACCATGTAACTATACATTTTTAAAAGCTTGAATAGTATACCTAGCATTGCCTTTCTCTCTCTCTCTCTGTGTCTGGATTTGTCACTCTACATTTTTAAAAGATTCACAAATACTTTTCATATCCTTTTAATTCATCGGTTTGTGGATCTACGGGATTTTGTAGTCCACATTTAACAAATGATTTCTATTACTTTGTTTTCACCTGCTACATGAAATAATACATCTATGAATATTCTAGATATGTTGGGATGAGCACTCTTTTATTAGCTAAAGCTTAATAGTAGCATTATTCTATGATATACAAATGGAATTGATAACACCAGCGTTTTTCAATATGGTTGTACTACTTGAGATCTTAGCAGAGGACCACATGTTTCTATGACCTCATGGCTTCATGAGTAATTGGTATGGTCAGTAATTTTTAGTTATCCTAGTGTGTAAATGATGTGACTTCATTGTGGTTTTTTTTTTGTTTGTTTGTTTGTTTTTTGTTTTTTGTTATTTTGGAGGGGGCATCACTGCTCTCTGGTGGTGGGAGTAGGAGGCCCAGCCCCACTGCTGGAATTGAACCTCTGTCTCAGTGGGCCTCAGTCCCGCGCACAACCACTACACCACCGGGGCTCAGCCTTTCATTGTGGTTTTAATTAGAAATTTTATATTATTAATGAGGATCAGCTCCTTTTTATCTTTTTATTGGTTATTGGATAATCTTAGGTAAAGTTCAAGTGTCTTTCCCATTTTATTATGTTAAAGGCATTGGCTGTCATTTTTTATTTACATGAGTTCTTTTTTCTGGATATAGAATTTTTAATGTTATATATACTAAAATATTTTTTTATTTTGATGGATATATGTTTTTAATTTTACTGCAGCATGGTTTATCATTTTTCCCAGATGGTTAATCTTTTATCGTGCTTTTAATTTGTTTATAATTTGCTTTTCTTACCTTGAGGTTTTGAATCTATCCTTCTATATTATTTTCTAGAACTATGCTCTTTTATTCTTTCAGTTGAGATTTATAATCAATGTGCAAACTAGCTTTGTCTTTAGTGTGAGATGAGAACCATTTGTTCCAGTACAATTTATTGGGAAGATAACACTTTGTTTCTTTGCAAATCTCCTTAGTCATAGCTCACACATCGATTGATTTACATTTTATTTTTATATTATTTCATTGTTTTATTTCATATGTAACCCATGGTGTCCTACACTGCCTAATGATAATAACTTAAAAATAGCCATGTTTAATTCTTCAGTAATCTTTTGACTATTGTTAATGTAATGTTTTGTAGTAATTTTATGTGGTTTTAAAATGCAAAATCCTTTGAGATTTAAATTGCATTGTGTGACACATAAGTTTTTGTGCCAACATGGCCAATGAACCCATGTGGGATTGATTGAAGGACACATAGATAAATGGCTCTGCGAACCTGCCATACTTGCCTCATGCTCTTTGATCATTGGGCCAGTGTACAGCTGCCTTGATTGTTCTGGGCCTCCATTTGCAAGCTACACTACCTGTAGGACACCTAACCCATGGACTGTGTCACTGTGATTTGAGATTCCTTCAAGACCTGCTTCACCATGCTACTGGAATATACTTAAGCTGGGCATTGTCAAACCCTCTCATCTGGCTGATTATTGTTGACCTGCCTTGCTGTTTGCTGCTTGTGGCAGAGTAGCTGAATTGCTCTACAGAGGAGTACTCGGTGGCCCTCAGGACTCAAAGGACTGCCAGTGTATTAGCTGTCTCGTGGAAGTGAGTTGCGCTGAACCATTCGTACTGCTTTATAGATTAATTAGCTACTTCTTATGTTAGATATCTACTATATATATATAGTATATATAATAATAATATATATATAGTATATATAAATAAATAGAATGATTAGTGTCCTGGTTTTGATTCTCTAGAGAACCCTAACACTAGTGATACCAACAGTGCTTCTAGAGAAATAAAATCATAAATATGGGTTTCTTAGATTGACTCTCCAGTCTCATTAGTCTTAAGTGCACTGATGAAACTAACTCTACACCCACAGCCATGGATAATTCTGCCATTCTTACTAATCCATGGTGTGAAATAGCAAAGCTAATAACTAAAGTAGCACCGATGATAGATGGGGTGTTGGGAGATTGCATGTTTGATATTTTCCAGCAGTTTTGTCAAGATGGCAAGTATAGGGAAGTTGGTTGACTGATCCTCCTTAAAATGGACCATGTGATTATGGAGAGGGATGGCATCAGGGTCTCAGACCCATCTCCTGAGCTGAGCACTATTGGACCTTGTCATTGGGTTGACTGTTGGTAACCTGCATTGCTGTTTGCTGCCTTTGATTAGATAGCCTGAATTGCCTTATATATCTTTTGCTAGATTTAGTCTAAATTATCAGCCACATTTTCAGGCTATGCAAATACATGTGTATTTTAAAATTATTCTTCAATCGCTTATTTTGTAATGAACTGATCTTTACATGACTTTAGATATAGCAACATTTCTAAATTTATGTAACTCTCAATTTCCTATATTCTAATTAAATTTTTCATTACAAAGATGATAAAATATAAGGTCAACTATTTTGTTTAATTATTCAAAGAAACCAAAATCAATGTAATCATATTTACTGACTAGTTCAAGCTATTGAGTTATTATATACTTTCAAATTTAGATCAAAGATTCAAATAAATCCCATATATTTTAAATATATAAATAAATCCCTAAGGTTTTTAGAAATTATCCATTTAGTGTCTTTTATAATAACTTGGATAAAACTTTAACATTATGAAAATCAATTTCTATTCATACTGTTTCCTCTGTTCGAAAAGTCCCTCCATTTTCTTTCTGAACATCTAATCTTTTTGAAAATAATTGCATAATACTTTATACAAATGCAATGCTTATTATGAGCTAGCTACTATTCTACCTACTTTTACATATTTTAGTTCATTTAGTAATCATAGCTATGCTCTGGACTATGTGCTGCTGTTGCCCTCATATTAATTGAGAGGAAAGTAAGGCACAGAGAGACCAAAGGCATTGCCTAATAAATGAAGGGTCTTGATTTGAACCATGGATATTGACCTTCTGAATCCAGACTACTAATTATTACTTACCTTTGCCAAATCGTTCCATGATCTTCAGACCAAGTGCTGCTTTTGAATCTGTGCATGGTTCGTTTTTTATAGTGCTTTCCATATTGGTACCATGATTTTTTTTTCTAATTTCTATTATCTTGTTTTAGTAAAGATAGAACTGATACAAAAATATTCCATTTTTGTAGCCTCATTCTATTACCGGGAAGCATGCTTACTGAATGAATTTATTATCTAGGAAGAAAGCATCAGACATGAAATATGTCTCTCTGACTTATTTTCCCCCTCTCAGAACATTTGATATAGTAGACTTCTATTAATGAGACTTCACTGGTACAGTTACTCGTACGACTGAAGACCATTGGACATCCCTGAAAATTTAGGAATAATTTAATGATAGAATTGGAAGGAATCTTTTAGAACAAAGAATACAAAAGATCCTTTATCCACTACCTCCTTTTTGGGGGGAGAGCATGGATGAGTAAGGTAACAATCTATGACAGGGCAGGGAAGTAACTTGCCCAGAGATTGTTCAGAGAGTGACGATCAAAATGCAGACCTTTGGAGACCGAGAGTCAAATTTCTAGCAGAAACTGTGAAACTTCATTTTGCAGTGCCTGTCCATGTCAGTTGTTTGAATGCATGCTGTTGCTGAACTGCTCAGCATGATTGAAAACCGTGCATTCAAATCAGGTCTCTTCCCCCTTCTCCTTTCCCTCATCCTTTGAGTTCCACTAGAGCTTCTTCTCTTTGCTGCCTTACTAAGAATGAAGCTTGTGATTTGGAGTCTTGTGAACTCTTTGTAAACTCTGACCACCACTAGCAAACAATGAAGAGAGCAAGCATGTAGTGCATGTGGAAAAAAAAGTTTGCAAGGTGGATTTTTTTAAATATAGATTTTTTTTGGGGGGGGGGCTCTTACAGCTCATAACATTCAATACATCATTCGTATGAAGCACACTTGTACACATATTGCCACATTCATTTCCAAACATTTCTACTTGAGCCCCAGGCAAAAGCTCCTCTTTTTCCCATTCCTCTAGTTCTTTATTTTTTTTAATTCCAGGTGTTTTTTTTTTTTTTTTTTTTT
>PVJH01037225.1:0-18138 GCA_004026705.1 Nesogale talazaci | reverse complement strand
CCACCAGAGAGCAGTGATGCCCCTCCAAAACAAAACAAAAAAAAAGAACTAAGGTTGCAGGTGGACATTGAGTCTTGACTCAAGTACTCCATTAACACAAGAACACTTTGTTCTAACAATCCGGCATTCTGTGATGCTCACCTTCCCAACAAGATTGTTGAAGACAAAATGGGTGCATAAGCAAATGTGGTGAAGAAAACTAATGGTGCCTGGCTATCTAAAAATATATACCAAAAAAAAATTTAGTAAAGTGGTGGCGTAGTGGTTGAGTGTGGGACTGCAACCCACTGGCTTGGTGGTTCAAATCCAGCAGCAGCTCTCCAGGAACAAACCTGGGCCTCCCACTCCCACCAGAGGGCAGTGACGCCCCCCCAAATATATATATTCTGGGGTCTTAAAGGCTTGAAGATAAACAAGGAGCCATCTAGCTGAGAAGCAACAAAGCCCACATGGAAGAAGCACACCAGCCTGTGTGATCATGAGGTGTCAATGGGATCAGATACCAGGCATCTAAGGCCCAGAACAAAACCATACCCAAGGTGACTGGAGAAGCACATGCTAAGGTGACCAGACATCTGCTTTTTAACAATGTAATAATGTCCTGCAGCATTTTAAAATTAAAATGAATATATTACAATACTATTTTTGTGTTCTATGGACATTTTTGCTGTTCCATATAGACAAAATTTTTAATCAAGAACCACTACCACCCCAGTCCCCCCACCCCGCACCAAGTCAATGGTGTCCCACTTAAAATCTGTTCACTTTACCCAATGCCCATCTGTAGACAATTGGATATCCCTCACAGAGGGGTCACAAGGAAGAGATGAACCAGTCAGGGTGCAGTCTAGCACCAAAGGAACACGCAATTTTCCTCTAGTTTTTTGGTGCTTCCTTTACCCCACTATCATGACCTCAATTCTACCTTACAAATGAGATTAGACCAGAGCATCCACACTGCTACAGATAAGAGCCCAAAACAGATAAACCCCTCAGGGCCAACAATGAGAGTAGAGATACCAGTAGATTTAGGGGAGGTGGAAAGAGAAAGGGGGATAGATCACAAGGGTCTAATTAGAACCCCTCCCAGGGAGACAAATAACAGAGAAGAAAGGGGGACAATGGAGGATGGTGTAAGATATGGAAATAATAATCTAGAACTTATCAAGGGTTTGTGAGGCAGGGTGGACAGGTGAGGGAGGGGGAAGAAAACAGTAGCTGAGATCAGGGGCTCAAGTGGGAAGAGAAAGCCTTGAAAACGATGATGGCAGCATATGGGCAAAGGTGCTTGACACACTGCATGAAGGTATGGATTGTGCTATGAGATGTAAAAGCCCACAATAAAGGTATTTTAAAAATAAGTAAAATAAATTTCAGATGTATTTCCGAACATTTTCTTCTTGTATTCATTGTTACTAGCTCCCATTTCCCCTCAACTTCTCTTGCCATAGCCTGTAGATAATTATCAATCTAGTCACTGTCTCTATAGCTTTATCTAACCTGGCTTTTATACACAGAAATTATACAAAACAAGAATAGGAAGCAAACAATCCCAAACCAACAACAATAACAAAAGAAGACAGAGGTAAATCTCAATAGAAAAGAGCAGGAAATATTAAAAACTGAAACAACTTTAAGAGGGGCCAAAACAGAGATCACCTAATAAGATGCCACATCTTCACTCTGCTACATCATAATCAACTTTACATGGCTATTCACACAATTGGACTGTAATCTTAGCAGAAACCATGTAGGGGCCCTGAAAACGATTTTGGTCTTTCACCGTCATCCTTAGCCTTCTGCAAACCAGGGGTTCATAATTTCATCTCTGATTTCATTCCCTCCTTTGAATTTGGATTTTCAGGCTAGTGTACTTCTTCCATGTGGATCTACTTACAGCTTTCATAGCTTGTTAAAAGACAAACCTTTTAAGACCCCAGACACTACTCTTTCTGATAGCTGGCACCATCTGGATTTTCATCACACTTTGCAACAGCACCTGTGTTAGTCTGGGTATACTAGAGAAGCAAAGTCATATACACACATATGGATATAAGGGTAAGGCTTATATTCAAGAGGAATGGGACATTGAGAAAGCATCCCAACCCAGTCCAGTTCAAAGCCATAAGTCCTATATTGGCCCATATGCCTGGTATCAGTCTATAAAGCCTCCTTTCGGCTCACAAAGTTACAGGCCTGTGGGTGCAGAGTCCCAGCACCGGCAGGAGTCTTCTCATGGCTCCTCATTTCCAGGGCTCAGGGTCCATCAACAGCATCCAGCGGTGGTAGAAGCAACTCATCGCTGGCAAGGGTCTCCACGTGGCTTCTCCAGCTTCAGAGGTCTGGTTCCATCAGGGTAAGGCCGTGTGGCTTCTCCTCAGGTTCCTTCAGGTCCCGGGATGCTGACATCTTGTCTTGTCTGTAGTTTGTTGTCTCAGAGACTGACTCTCAACAACTGGGGGGATGGCCTTTCTTCTTCACAAGGGAAATATCGCAAGATTTCCCAAAAGTCTCAAGAGAAAGTCATGTTCACACAGAAGCCTCATTGGCTACTCAATGGCTATCTCCAGATTAACAGGCTAGACTCCACCCCTATATTCCCATCATGAAACTGGCATAATGAATACATGACCGGCAAAGCACCCAACTTTTTAGTGATCATGAGGGTGACTATCGAGTAGGGCCATGTCATAAGTATTAATTGTTCTTATATTGGGACCAGAATTAAGTGCGAGTCTAAAATCCATCCTTATACCTGTTAGATATGGACTTCTATTCACACACACACACACACACACACACACACACACATATACACGGACATGAGTTGTGGGGATGACATCAAGATCAAAAACATTACACATAACAAAATCAAATGGTCATTGAAAGATAGGAAAGGGGGAAAAGGAGCCAAAGCAGATGTCAGAAAAGACTGAAATTTGCTGTTGAATGTAGAGTAGAGTAGATAAAGCAAATGGGAGAAAGGACATAGCGCAAGGTATGAAGAGAAAATGTCAAAGGACAAGTCAGAAGATAAAACATAATGAAATGTACACAGACCTGGAGGTGGAGAAACGAAAATAGAACACACTCATCATATCTTAAGCTGAAAGAATTAAAGAGAAAATTCAAACTTTGATTTAGCTGAAAGAACTGATGAAAATATTCAAGCTTCAATGCCCTACATTGAAGGGATTCGTGAACAATATTGAGTGCTCCATGCATCATCAGCTTGTTGCAACATTGAACTTGGTATTCCACTTTCACTTGGTATTCCACTGATTCCTGGACCCTTGTTTGAGCTAATGCCTTCTGAGCACTTTCTTCCTTTTGCACCACTGGTTTTTGATCATGTTTTCACTTAAAATGGTTGAATGTAAATTAATTCTTTCTCTTATACATATATGAGTGTCACTGGATTTGTTTCTCTAGTCAACCTGGCCTAACACACCTGGATTTCTGTTTATGTGCGATCACAGCAGAAGATGCCTTGCTGGAAAGACATCCTGACCACCTCAGAATAGAAAATCCAAATCAATATCAACTCCGAAAAGATCAATCTCTAAGAAATGACATCATGCAGGACCAATGGACTCAGATATACCAGTGGCCATGCGAATAGCACAAGACATCAAGATGCCCCACTGGACCCTCTGCCTCTACCATCTGACTGAGTTCCCTGAGCCACCCTAAGCCTCCGAAGCACCAGCCGTCTCTTCCTCAGCCTGAGTCAAAGGGCAGCCTTCACCACCACCTCCCTGCTACCTGACTCACATGAACCTGACTCATGGCAGCCATCATGACTATTTTCCTGGATTACTAACTGTGGCTATTTGTGGGAAATGCCCCTCCAACATAGTTTCGACAGTTTCTGCCCAGGAACAGGGACCAGCTTGACTAGGCATAACCTTCGCTTCCCCCCAAGAACTTGCAGCAAAATAGGCCTTTCTCGTAAGAGGCCATCTTCACGGTCTTTGGTTAGCCTGTTTGAGTTCATTGCTTTGGCGAGTGTGTCAACCCACTGACACACTGAGAACTTCTCTCGTTTTAGCGAACTCTCTAATTCACCAAACATTTCGCCCTTTTCCACGGATTGATATTTCCTGATGATGTGCCCATGTAAGCTAGCCCTGGTCTCACTTCTTCACTTCTAAGGAGCATGCCGACTGCACTTCTCTGAAGATCCATTTGTTCATTCTTTTGGTCATCCACTTGACTAATTACATCTCTTCATTTGTGTTTATCCACTAGGCCTTGGGAGCAGCATGTATATGTATGAAAGTATGAGAGTAAAGTGACCAGATTTTAACATTGGTGAAGCAGGACACCATGGACTAGGGGGAGCGGGTGGGGGAGTAGAGGGGGCATATTCCCTTCCTGTTCATCCACCATTCCCTAGCTTGCCATGCATTCTTTCCAAAAATTGGGACTTTTTTTTAAACGCTGTGGGACCTGGGGGGTGGGGGGAATTGTTTAAGATCGGGACCTTAAATTGTTAAGGCGGGACTGTACCGCCAAAAGCGGCATGTCTGATGACTTTATGAGAGAAAACAGGCTCTCTGTAGATGGAGGGGAGAAAGGAGATGAAACTGTCCCCAGCTCAGAGTCAAAAGGCAGCGTCAGCCTCCTGGGCTAATCATAAAAGCCACCACAATTTGGTGGCTTAAAACAACAAAAATGAATGCAAAAATGAATGCAATCTTCACAGTTCTAGAGACCAAACAAAAAATATTGCTCTCAAGTTAATTCTAACTCCCAGTGTCTCCCAAATCATCAGAGAACTGTGCCATAAGATTTTCAAAGTGGCAATCGCAAGGTGGCAAACTTGCCTTAGTTGACATCTTCTCCCTGTAGACCCACTGGGAGGTTCCAAGACTCTGACCTTTCATTTACCAACTGAGCACTTAACCATTCCACCTACTGGATTCCTAAAATTCAAAAGACCCCTGTCTCTGCAGGCTCAGGGCAGAGTGACTTGTAGATTCTTTCTAATTTGGATGGCACCAAGCTTTCTGGCTTGTGACAGCATTAAGCTATCATCACATGGCTTTCTCTTCTGTATCTCTACATGTCCTTCATGATTTATATATGGACACTCTCATTGGATAGCTACTCTAACCCAGAAAAGGATGGTGGTGGGTGGTAGCAATGGTTAAGATGTGTTTTGCTACAAACTACAGGATGGAAATTCAAGTTTGCTCAAAAGATAGGCCTAGCAATTTCATTCCAAAATATCCATCATTGAAAATCCCCTGGAGCCCAAAACTATTCTGATACCCATGTGGCCACCATGAGTTAGAATCAACAGAATGACAACGCGTCTAATCTAGAATAGCCTCGTTTCAAGACTCATCTAATGACATCTGCAAAGACCCCATTTCCAAATGAAGTCACATTTTGAGGCTCTGGGTAGGCATACACTACTGGGGGGTAGGGGGCAGAACGACACCCTATTCTACCTATTATAAGCAGAGCTCTAGAGGTCTCTGGGTAAACTCGTCTTTCTACCTTTTGTCCTTTCCCGGCAGAACTGCTCAACAGAGAGACGCATGAATATGTGCCCACAGCCAGAGACCGTCATGAGTGGTGGCAGCTTGGGCCACCTGCTCTCCTCCTGCCCCCACTCACGCCTCCCGCCACAAAAATTTTTACCCACTTAATTCAAAACTATTCTCTGAGTTCCCAGGGTGGGCCATGAGTGCAATCAAAACACATTTCTTCCCTCACAGGGTCTCGGCGTCCAGAAAGGGAGATAGTGCACAATGCCCATAGGAGAACCTTGTTGATCATCTCCAAGTAAATGACAAAGCAATGATTTGTGGATTTTTTCCCTAAACTCAATATTCCTTTTTTAGCTTCATGTTCAAGTTTATTATAAAGTATGTCATTCAATTTTCATTATATCTTCTATTTAAATTTTTGTTCTGAATAGTATGACTCAATGGAATGGGCTTTGAAGTCAATGTGGAAGCCTATGTTCAAATTCTAGGTATGCTACTTAACCAGCTCTTCTTTTTTAATAATTTTACTGGAGGCTCTTACTTTATCACAACCCATACATACATAAATTGTATCAGCACATTTGTACATATGTTGCCATCATTTTCAAACCATTTTCTTTCAACTTGAGCCCTTGATATCAGTTTCTCATTTCCCCTTCTTCCCTCCCACCCCACTTTCTCCCTCATGAACACTTGATAATTTATTTTAAAATGTTTTCATGTCTTACACCGAATGCTGTCTCCCTTCACCCACTTTTTTGTTCCTCCTTGAGAAGTAATGATATGTAGGTCATTGTGATTGGTTCCCCTTTTCTCCTCCCAACCTTCCCCTTCTCCACCTGGTACTCTCATTATTGGTGCTGAGGGCTTATCTGTCCTGGATTCTCTCTGTTTCCAAATCTTATCTGTATAAGTGTACACACTCTGGTCTAGCTGAATTTGTAAGGTAGAATTGAGTTCATGATAGTCGGAGGAAGACAGCAATAAAGAACTAAAAGAAAGTTGTGTGTTTCCTCGGTGCTGTACTGCACCCTGATTGGCTCTTCTCTTCTCATTCCCTTCTGTGAGGGAATGTCCAATTGTACAGATGCGTTTTGGGTCTCCACTCTGCCCTCCCCCTCATTCACCTTGATATGATTTTTTTGTTCTGGATCCTTGATACTTGATACCAGATCCCTTCGACACCTCATGTCACAGGCTGGTGTTTTTCTACCATGTGGGCTTAGTTGCTTCTCAGCTAATTAGCTGTTTGTTTATCTTCGAGCCTTTACGACCCATGATGCTGTATCTTTTGATACCTGGGCGGGCACACGTTGAGGGAGTACTTGAGTGGGGACCCAATGTCTGTCTGAACAGTGAGCATTATAAAACAACCTTCTTACTGTGAATTTACAGGACACATTTCCTATTTTGCTCATCTCCTTCATTGCAGTGCCCTCAATGAGACATGGGTCACCCCTCATTCTCTCTGACTCCCCGCCTCCTTCTTTCCTCACCTTCCTGAACTCTGATCTTGGGCAAGGGCTGTGATCCCTCCTCTGAAAATGCGATTGTTCTAAGGTGCATGCTGCTGCTGTCATTCTTGACCCGTCTATAGTTTGACTGAAAACTGAAGCAAGGAGGTGAGTTCCCCTGAAGACCTGAGGATGACCAGCAGTCCTTGCAGAGTTCCGCGGAAAAGATGGCATCTGCCATGCCCCTGAAGGACAGGTGCCTCCTGGACATCAGGCTCTGTCAGGCGCTGTCCAGCAGGGTGCTGATGCAGGATTTCACCCCGACAGGCCCGGCCTTCGGAGAGGTTACGATCAGTATTATAACCCGTAGGTCAACGTGAAGAAGGGCAGCGTCGCCAGCATGTCCACGGTGTTGGCGGCCTTTGTGGTGTTCGGCTACTGCCTCTCCTACAAGGAGCTCAACACTAGCACTAATGGAAGTACCCCTGGCCACTTATCTTGGGCAGCTCTCTCCCCCTCACCCCGCCCTTGAGAATGTGCCCAATAAAAAATGACAGATTTAAAAAAGAGAGCTCCACCGGTCTCCATCTGACCAGTAAGTCTGATCTTTAGTCTGGCCCAAACCCTTTCTTGGTAGTTGTGCCTTCTTGCTGTGAGGTGCTGTGGCCCCCAACACCTGGGGAGCTTCTGCTCCTTCTTGCGCTACCCCTGTGACGGAGGACAGAACCATGGCACCCTTGGGGGTTTCCCGGGCTGAATCTCAGAGGCACCTCCCCAGTCCTTTCTTCCCAGTCTGCTTGGGGTTCCCCTGCTCCATGAGGGCAGGAACCCGAGGGTTATCCAGGGCCTAGCCAAGAGTCAGTGACCATGCGGGCAGTGCCGGAGCCAGGGAAGTGAGCTGGCCCTGCATGTCCCCGCTTCCTTTGCCAGCGGCTGACAAACCTCTGCTTCATCATCCGTTCTAGAATTTAGCCTGGGACTAACATTAAGCCTATGGGATCTACCACAGTCTCGTTTCTGAATGTTCGCATTGTCTTGGCTATTTAGTGCTGTTGTAATAGAAATATCACAAAAAGGGTTTTTTTTTTAAACAGAGATGTGTTTTCTTACGGTTTAGGGGGCAAAAGGTCCTACCTTGAGGATGCCCACACCAGGGGGAGGCTTGAGGTCTCTTTGTCAGAGGAAGGTCTTTGTCTCCTTAGCTTGGCCTCTCTCTTCCTCCTTCTCTGCTTGCTCTCTTGCTTAATGTCTCAAAAGAGATGGGCTTAAGGAATGCCCACCCAGTCTCGGGCTTGGTAACATAACAAAGAAAACACCTTCTCAAATGGGTTTATGACCACAGGATCTAGGTTAGGATTTATGACGTATGGGGGTGGGGCAGAAGGGGGGCAATACACCCACACACAAAATTCCATGGATAAGAAATTCTTTATACATTCTGATGTCCTGATGATTGGTTTTCACTGTGTCCCTCTTGAGACGGCTCCTTCAGAGCCAGGGATTATCCTCAGACTGTTCTTTCTTCAACAGCCAGAAAGGGGTTCTGCACAAGGGGGCAGGCCTGCTGAGTCGTTAGATGGGACAAATACCACAGCCTCAACTAGGAATCGAATCAGGGCTTTTATCAGCTAAGAACAAGGGCAGCCACCCTCTTTTACAGGCAGTCACTGACATGGGAACTTCATGTCAAGCACCTTGTCAATAAGTCTCAGCAGGCCTCTGAGGGAGGTCCCCCAGTCACAACAAGAAGGAACTTGGAGTCCCCCGGGTTTTGTTAACTCTGAGATCCATGCTCCTAATCACTTCTGACGATCTCCTCTCACTCCTCAGGCAGGCCCTTCCTGCAGGAAACAAACTACAGGTGCATTATGTCTGTTTCCCATGCAACTTGGTCCATCGGTAGATCCTCTAGAAGGACCACTCGGTGACCCTTGGTTTCAACAGTGACCACCTGGCTATTAGAGAGGATACTTTGTGGCTTAGCTGCCTTTAGCCTCTGGAAAAATGCAGAAAACAAAGATTATAAACTCTGACCAGAGGCCTGTGAACAACCTGTCAAACCTTGTGGGTCTGGAAGCCTCTGGCTAATGCTCCCACCCACCCAACACATACCTTTTGCTATTGTCATTTTTGTTTTGTTTTGTTTTGCTTTAAAGAATCAACAAAGCCACTACGGGTCTGCCAGTTCAGTGCCCTGGAGTGGCCTGGGTAGTGTTAGCCTACTGGAAACTCTGCCCCTGGTGTTTCAAATGCCTGCAGGGTCATCGTAGTAGACACATTTCAGTGAAGGTCCAGGGTGAAGGACACTATAAGATATAGCCAATAACACTTTATTGAATAATAAGCAGAACCGTGTTCTTTTCATGTCCTTCGGACACCCCTTCGGGAGGCATCAGTTCCTAGGTCCCTGGATTGGCACAGGAGTCACAGGCCAACTGGCTCTGTGAGACTTGAGGCCGAGCCCACCTGATGGCATGCACCAATAGCAACTGCTGCCCAAAGGGTCGTGCTCACAGCGGCACCAATCGGTCACATCATGATAAACGGAGAAAAGGTGGAGGTTGTCAAGGATTGTGCCTTGTTTGGATCCGCATTCAGTGCTCCTGGGGACAGCACACATTGCAGACCACACATTGCATGGGGTAAGTCTGCTGCACGAGATCACGTCAACGTGCTGAAGAGCGAGGACGTTGCCTCGCGGAAGGAGATCGACGTGACCCGGCCCATGGTCTTTTCCATCGCCTCATACCCACCTGAACGTGGCACATTGAACAAGGCAGACCAACGAAGAAGCCGGGCATTTGAACTGCGGCGCTGGTGAAGAATACGGAAAGTACCATGGACTGCTCAAAGGACCAGCATACCTGGCTCCGAAGAAGTACGGTCAGAATGCTCCTTAGTGGCAAGGAGGGGGAGGCTTTGTCTCACACACGGCGGGCACGTTGATCCAGAGAGACCGGTCTCTGGAGAAGGGCATCATGCCTGGTCAAGGAGAAGGGCGGAGATGAAGACCACTGAGAAACTGGACGAACACCGTGGCTGCAACAATGGACTCAGACCTAAGAGCACCTAAGACCTCAGACCGGTCTCTGTTCCACTCTGTGGCAGGGAGGGTGGCTGTGAGTCGGAACAAGGAGACGGCACCTCGCTGACAACACACAGAGGCTAATAGCACCGAGAGGGAACCAGACTACACACAAGAGAAGGCCTTACCTGGGGGCACAATGGGAGGGGATTAAGAGGATTCCCGAAATCTGACTCCCAGGAGAGATGAATTTAGGAGAAGCACCTGGTGGATAAGTACCGTCTGGTATTTCCTGGCTGCTTTCTCTCCCTCACCGCAGGCCCTGATTGCTGTGGTCCACTCCGAAGATGCAAATTACCTGAATCAGGGGTGACTCACCAGCCCCCTTTAAAGCTGCGCTGAGTTCAGCCCCTGGACTGCTGGGGGAGAAGCCATGGCTGGAAGATTCTGCTTCTCCTCCTGCTTCCTGATCTGCTGCCTGGTGGGGACTGTGGCAGAAGGTAAGGGCTTTGTTTTTCTTCTCTGGGGGTCCTGGAACGAAGAAGAGGAGGGCAATGACAAAATGTGGCTTCCCAGCGATGCGGTCCTGTAAACTGGGAATACTAAGCATCCACTGCCAGCCGCTTACTGGAGACAGAAAGGGGCTGGGTTTATCGCCTGAGCACCTGGGCCGTAGTCTGGGCTCTAGCTTCATGATTTAAAAGTGGCCTTCTCCAAGTAGGTGCTAGCGGCAATATTTTTTCCTGCTTTCAGTTACTTACTTTTAATTTTATTATTTTTAAAAACCATCCTATTGGGGGCTCATTGTCATGAGCGCCACGGTCAATAATTACTTAACGCTCTTAGACATTTTCGAGTGCTTGGTTTACTCACCACAAACACACATTAAACAATCCGATAATTTTTAACATTAACTAAGTAGCAGAATATGAGAACAATGACATCAGAAAAACAAAGGAACAGTACTCTGCGCACATTTTATTCTAATATCATAGTCCCAATAAACATAGCCTTCATTGTTGTACTCCCACAAATAAGGCTGGAGAGAGCAGGGGTTGATGGCCCTAGATTCTAGCTCTCTGAAAAGACCAGTCTTAACCTGTGCTTTTCTAATAAACTTAGTCGATGCTTTGACATCATAGGAACTTCAGAGGCCTCCTTACTAGTGTCCCCCACATTTTGTGGTTGCCTCTTCTGACCATCTGGTAGTTATGGCATCTGCCCATTTGGAGTGGCTAATTAAATGATGCCCCCCCAAAAAAAAAAACTTGAAAAAAATGTAATTAAAGTCATTAAATGGTACACATAAAAATATATATAAGTTTCTTTTGTTTTTTTGTTTGTTTTTTTTTGTTTTTGGGGCATCACTGCTCTCCGGTGGTGGGAGTAGGAGGCCCAGCCCCACTGCTGGAATTGAACCTCCGTCCCAGTGGGCGGCAGTCCCGCGCACAACCACTACGCCACCGGGGCTCAGCCCCAAAAATAGAAGTTTCTTCGCTGAGTCCCAGTGGCGTAGTGCTTGAGTGTGGGACTGCGGCCCTCTGACTTGGTGGTTCAAATCCAGTAGCAACTCTCTAGGAGCAAGGTTGGGCCTCCCATTCCCACCAGAGGGCAGTGATGCCCCCCTCCTCAAAAATATAAGTTTCTTGTGCTGCAGTCTACATAATGTGGCTCAATCATCTTGCAAAGCAGTTAAACGTCTTCCAAGGAAGTTATAGGATGCTGTCATCTCTCATACAACACTTATCACAATACATACATGCATTGCGTCAAGCACATTTGTACATTGGTTGTCATCATCATCTCAAAACATTTGCTTTCTACTTGAGCCCTTGGTATCAGTTCCTCATTTTACCTCCCTCTCCTCCTCCCTCACAAACCCTTGATAATTTATAAATTATTATTATTTTTTCTTGTCTTACACTGACATGAAAGCCACTTAAGAATATTCATTAAGGTGGGGCCCAGCGGATCCAAGGAGCTGTCATACGTGGGGAAAAGCACTCTTCATATTTAAAACACAATACAAAGGCAACTGTTCCACACTTAACAATTTCAACATTGAATTACAACAATATCCACCTCCCCAGCAGTGTAGTAATACACACGTGGTTGGCATGTAAACTCTGCTTGTTAGTGGCTCTCATTAAATACATTTAATCAGCTGGGTATTCAAACTCCTGCTGTGAGCATAGGTTTCCGTTTCTTTCTTGAGGATTGCAATAGATTTGATTAATTATATTTAGGATTAAATGAGGATTTTCTCAGAGATCCTTTTTCTCCATTGTTCAGTTTATCGTTCCTTTTCCCCATTTCAAGTCTCCAGGTGGTCTGAGCTGTGGGATTCATTGGTGAGCCATGGGATAAAGGATGGAAAGAGGGGCCAGAGAAAGGGCAGGAAAAGCCAAAAGAGATCACAAGAGCCTGGGTCTCACTCCTTCCCTCTGCACGCATATATGCACGCGCACACACACACACACACACACACACACACACACACGCGCACACATGTCATTCCGGATCCTTTGCTCCTCAAGGAACAGGGACTGTGGAATTAAACTGGGCTCTCTCTCCTCTCACTTGCCCCAGGAGGGCTTTGCAGGGTCCAGCCAGTCCCACTTCAGTCCCAGACAAGTTCCCTTAAAGCTCACAGCAGAATACAGAGGTCCAGACATCAGAATGCATCAGCAGAAGCAAAGTCATCCTATCCAACCTGGGTGCCAGCTCTGGCCATCGGAGATGATAATAATACCTGCACCCACCCCCACATGTTCAGGTTCCCAGGCATCATCTACTAACCACCCCACCCCCCCAATAACCCCAACTGACTGCCTCCAAGTCCACGGCAACTCAGAGTGAGTCCACGCCTTTTCTCCCACCGAACAGTTGGGTGGGTGTAAATCACCAGTCATTCAGTTAGCAGCCACTGTTAACACGGGCTGTGTCACTGGGGCTCTTAGTAATGAGTTTCTGAGTGTCTGAAAAACACATCCATTGAAATGTGAATCCTGCCTTTGTTACTCTCTCCACTGCCCCCTGGTCTCTAAGTCCAACGTGGCTGCCTTCTGTCCCAGAAGCCCATGTCCCATCACTCCCTCACTCCTGCCCTGGCTCTGGCAGACGCCAGCATTGTGCATCTCCAACCTCCCACTGCATTCGCTCTGCCAGCCAATGTCAGTGGCCGCTCTCTCTCCCTGCTTCCATCTTCAAGCATGGGGTTGCAATGCTACCATAGGTTGCCTTCACAAAGCTCGCTCTCTCTCTCTCTCTCTCTCTCTCTCTCTCTCTCTCTCTCCACTCCCCATTTGAGGGAGCACCAGACAAGGTCATAGTCACATTGTTGAAATGGCTGAGCATGGAACGAAAAAAGTCCTCTGTGATATTTTCTGGGTTTCAAATTCCTCACCTGCAAAATCAGAGATATGATCACAATGTCCAGTCATCTTGAGAGCCTCCAACATGAATTGTGCTGCAGTTATTGTGAGTAAGTTCATCACAGAATTTACCTTTCTTTCTGGCTCACCTTGGAAAGCACAAGCGAATCTTGCAGCAACCCGTGTGCAATCCAAGAGAAGAAATGCAGGCTCCTATATCAGGTGTACACTTACTTCTCTAGAATCAGGACAGTTCGTGACAAGCAAATAACCACAGAGTACAGGTAATGGTTTAAAAAGGTCTTGTCATCATTACTTTTTTAAAAAAAATCAGAGAACTGTTCGCATTACATGAATTTCATGTCTAGACTATAATAAACCCATTTAAAATTGATATCCAAATCCCAAGCAATAGTCAGGCTTGCATTTACTTTACTATACTGTGTTTTAAAACTATAAATTATTATTGTAACTTCTCACTGTGTTGCATAAAAATATACAGAGAGAAATATTCAGAGGGGCATCCAATCTCTCCGGGTAACTCACGACATCAAATATGTACTAAGCACTACTCTGTAACAGGGACTTCTCTAGCTAAGGAGTCCCAGGGTGGCACAAAAAAATGAATTACTTAGCTACTGACTGAAAGCTGTGGAGTTCAAGTCTACCCATAGGTGCCTCAGAGAAATCGTGAAGATCGGTTTGCACCAGAGCACAGCCATTGACCCTCTATGGAGCCCAATGCTACTCTGACACACACAGGGGATCCATGAACTAGAATTAACATGACAGCAACTACTCTAACTTCTGGAAATGCGGTCATGACCCACAGTCAATAGGCCCAGTCCTCATGGAAATCCTCCTCTAATAATGGCGGTAGGCTTCAGTCTTACCCCTAGTGCACATATGTTATATATAAAATCAACCATTTAGGCCAAATGAAATGGGGTTTAGGCTAATGGAGTATTCTACACCGCTCAATATTAGAAGCAATAATAGCTCTTACTAAATGCACACCATGTCAAGCACTGTGCACATCTTTTTCTATCTCCTACTCACCAAGACACTTTTGGCATGTTGTTGTTGGCTGGTGTGGTTGAGTTGGTCCTAACCCATAGCTATTGTACATGCCACAGAGTAACAGGTCCAGGGGTAGAGGCCCCCCCCATCATTGTTGCTGTGTTTGAGCCCTCAGTGGTAGCCACGGTGTCAATTCATCGATAGTGGTGTTTTCTCCATTTTACAAACTAGGAAAATGAAACTTTTCCTAAACGCATTTTTCTAAAAAGAGTTACACAGCCTGCCTATTAGGTGGTACAGTTATTAAATGACAACAGTCAGGCAAACTGGCTGTAGGGCTTATACTTTTTCAACCCTACGCTAGTCTCCCTCTCAAAATGTCTTATGTGCGCATTTAAATATTCAACTCCTTTGGTCTTACCAAGCTTGCCAAAGAGCCTTTGTCTCTCACATGCAATGCCTTTGGTGATCTGTCAGGATGTTGTGTAAAGGGGAACGGTTGCTTATTAATCATCACATTATCCTTAAGCGCCAAGAATGTGGGGAGAACGTCTGTAATTATAGAAACTCAGATTTCCACCAATGTTTTGAGAATGATGATGGCAACAAAGGTACAGATGTGCTTGACACGATGGACGGATGGATGTTGATGAAAGTTGTATGAGCCCCCCAATGAAATGATTTTTAAAAGAAAGAAACGCAGATTTCCCTCAGTCAATTCAATCCTACTCTGGGCCCTTTGCTAGAATGAGTAGGAAGCTGTCTGCAAGACATTTCTATCAGGCAAGAATATAACCCCTGGGTAGTCACCAAAAGACTGGTGAGCATATGAAGAGGAATTCCAACTGTGTGGCAGATGCATGTTGCAAGGGGCCCTAACCCAACCTCCGGGTAAAGAAGGAGTCCCCCAGGAAATGAGACCGGAGAGCTGAAAAGGAATTAGCCAGCAGAGTGGGCTGGAAAGGTCACAATAGACAACTGGAGTCAACTTTAAAACAAAAACTTTTTCGGTATTGAATTAGGTGAAGGGATACCAAGTAATTGGTCAGGTTTACATATGATGGTTCATGCTCATTTTGGTTTCAACACACCCACTGCAGTGTCTACAAGGACCCACCACTTATCCTGCGTCCACCAGGTGTCTCCCGTTACCTTGCCCCTGCCTATCCTAGCACTTGGAATTTTGTCCTTAGCTAAAGACTGCCCTTTAGATCCCAAATTCTCGATGATTCTGACACGAAGGTAAGTTCAGGTCCAGGCAAGAAGGGCCATCGTCCTGGGGAGTTATCTCTCTGTGACTAGAGAGTCTGGTCTCTTTTATGATTTTGAGTTTTTAGAAGCAACCTTTTAAATCTCAGAGCCATTGATGACTTTGGCCAAAGTAGCTTATGTGGAGTAGGAGCAGAGTCAGATTCCAATGGGTTAAACAGGTATGAAATCATAGAATCAGTAAGTGTGTAGACTTCTCTTTTAAGAGACAGACTAGAAGCCAAAGAATTTCAGGATTGATCACCTCAGATTTCTCTCTGAAAGACGAAGTTTCAAGTAATGTACATGGAAGGGTATGAGAGTTTTGAAAAGGCATAAAGGAGGGCAGCAAAGGTTTACAAGGGAGAGGATGGGACCAGAACAAGGAAAAGCAGAAAAATGATGAGCTATAATTAATTCACTCAGAGTTAGAGATGTGACAGGCACAAACCTACTCTGATGGCCTTGACTTTGCATGACATCTCTCTAATTTGCAAGATATGACAGGCTCCCAAATCAATACCTAGAGCTCCCACAGGTTAGAGCACTTGGGATAACACAAGGGTCACAAAGAAGAGACCAGTCAGTCAGGATGCAGTATAGCACTGATGAAACATACAACTTTCCTCTAGTTCTTTAATGCTTCCTTACCCTATCATAACCCTAATTCTACCTTACAAACCCGGCTAGCCCGGAGCGTGTACACTAGTATAGATAGGACCTCAAGACACAGGGAATCCAGGACAGATAACCCCTGGAAACCAATAATAAGAGTAGCAATACCAGGAGGGGGTAGGAGGTGGAGAAGAGGGGAACTGGTCACCAGGATCTACATATAACCCCCTCCCTGGGGGATGAACAACAGAAAAGTGGGTGAAGGGAGACAATGGTCAGTGTAAGACATGAAAAAAATAATGATTTATAAATTATCAAGGGTTCATGAGGGAGAGGATGGAGGTGTGTGGAAATGAGCTGATACCAAGGCCTCAAGTAGAAAGAACATGTTTCAAACATAATGATGGCTAGGGGTTGAGTGCAGCATTGCGGCTCACTGGCTTAGCGGTTCAAATCTAGCAGCAGCTCTCCAAGATCAAGTCTGGGCCTCCCATTCCCACCAGAGGGCAGTGATGCCACAAAACAAACAACAAATAAATAAATAAAATAATGGCGGCAACATATGAGCAAATGTGCTTGACACAAGGGATGGATGGATGGATTGTAATGAGCTGTAAAAGCCCCCAATAAACTAATTTACAAAAAAAGATGAACACTTGGGCTAGTAAACCAGTGTCCTGAGAAAAAGGGAAGGGAAATCCCCATCTATCCAGTCTTTCAGAAGAATATGACTTCATATAATTCTTCCTTCATTCTTTGGTAGGGGATTAAGCTCGTGCTGTCTTTTATCTTGAAAATCCCCAGAAGAGAACACCGCAGAGTATTGAGCAGCCAGAGTCAGAGAAAACCTACCAGGCAGGTTTTAACTCCAAATGGTTACCAGGTAGACGTGGAGAATGGCCTGGAGAAATTAGATGAAAACAAAAGCGGGGAAGGTTATAACAGATGGGCCACATTTAAAAAATGAATTTACTGGGGGTTCATACAACTCTTATCACAGTCGACACCCCCATCCATTGTGTTAAGCATATTTGTACATTTGTTGCCACCATTATTTGCTTTCTACTTGAGCCCTTGGTATCAGCTGCCCTTTTTTTCACTCCCTCCCCACTTCCCCTTCCCTCATGAACCCTTGATAATTATAAATTATTTTGTCATATCTTACACTGTCTGACATCTCCCTTCACCCACTTTTCTATTGTCCCTCCCCCAGAGAAGAGATTATATGAAAATCCTTGTAATCAGTTCCCCCTTTCTACCCCATTCTTCCTCAACCCTCCCAATATCACAATTCTCACCACAGGTCCTGAAGGGATTCTTGGTCCTGGGTTCCCTGTGTTTCCAGTTCCTATCCATACCATTGTACATTCTCTGGTCTAACCAGATTTGTAAGGTAGAATTGGGCCCACGATAGTGGGTGGGGAGGAAGCACATTTAAGAACTAGAGAAAAGTTGTAAGTTTCATTGTTGCTATGCTGCACCCTGACTGGCTCATCTCCTCCCAGTGATCCTTCTATAAGAGAATGTCTAGCTGCGTACAGATGGGCTTTGGGTCCCCAGTCTGCATTCCCCATCCTTTACAATGATATGTTTGGTTCCTTAATGCCTGATACCTGATCCCCTTGACACCTCATGATCACACAGCCTGGTGTGCTTCTTCCATGTGGGCTTTGTTGCTTCTGAACTAGATGACCACTTGTTTTCCCCCAAGTCTTTAAGACCCCAGACGCTAAATCTTTTGGTAGCTAGGCACCACATTTGCTTATACACCCACTTGTTTTCAGCCATCATATCTGGCAAATGGGTCATATTTTATTGGATGACATAGTTCGTGCCTAGCCAATGCTAATCAGACTCAAAATGTCAAGACAGAGTTTAAGAATATGACTAACTTTTCTCCA
>PVJH01037224.1:0-18143 GCA_004026705.1 Nesogale talazaci | reverse complement strand
AGGTAGAATCAACTGGATGGCGATGAGCTTGTGTTTCAGTTTACCAGATTGCCTATAGAAAACCAACACTTCGCTAAGAAATGAAGAGCTGAAACGAGATTCTCCAGGTCCACAAGGCTCCAGGTGTCCCCACCTCCATCCAACAGTAGTTCAGCTATGGAAAGTCTGTCCCCAAAGTTTAAGTTGCTGCTCCTAGTTCCCGAAATCTTGTCCCTGTCCTCCCAAATAGGGGCTGTCAATGGTCCCATCTTCTAAGCCAGCCTGGACCCTCAATACCCCATGATAGTGAGTCCTTCGGGTTCCAAAGGCACACCTTTGGTCACACACTATGCGGGCTCACGGCTACCCTTCCCAAAGAGGAGGCAAGGTGTGGAGTGCCCAGTTCCAGCCAGCTCATAAGTAGAGGGTCTCCCCAAGCCCGCTCCTGATTCTGAGAGGCCGTTCTTTTATGGGGGGGCATTACTGCTCTCTGGTGGTGGGAGTAGAAGGCCCAGCCCCACTGCTGAAATTGAACCTCCATCCCAGTGGGCCGCAGTCCCACGAACAACCACTGTGCCACCGGGGCTCAGCCCGAGAGGCCATTCTTCTAGGACCCTGGTTTCATGCAGCCCCCGGAGAGAACCTGGGGAAGCTGCCCTGGACCCCACGGGATCAGAGCCTCTCTCCGCTGGGCTCCAGGAACACTTGTGTGGGCAATCCGTTAACCTCTCTGCCAGCCCGGCAGCTTTTGAGGCGGGGAGGGGGGGAGGAGGCCCGTCTTGTTCTCACTGCGGCAGTCTACCCGTTCCTCAAACAAAGGCAGCCATTGTGTGTGCTCCGTTCGGAACAGCACGCGCAGGCGACTGTAATGAAAGCTTATCTTCGGGGTTGCTTTGAACCACCAGGGTCATGTTTCTGAACCCAAAGAAGTCTTATGATGCAACTTCCTGCCCCACCCCCCAGCCCGCAGACTTATAAACATTATAGCAGTTTTATCAGAGGTGGCGGTTAGAGTTCTGTTTAATTTTCTAAACAGCGGCATGTACTCACTTGCTAATGTTCTGTCAAGATCAGCAATAAAGTCTTCTAATTCCTTTGTGTCTCCCAGCTTGGCTGTAAAACAAGGCATGGGGTTCAGTCCCTGGCATCAAAGGCGGCTAATGACTCCTCGGGCTGAAGGATTTCAGGTCTATGTAACGCTAGTTTTGCATCTCCCTGCTCTTCAGAGTTAAGAAAGAGATCCTTTACCAGCTTGCAGTGCCAGCTTTAAAAAGGGGTGCTGTTAGTTGTGTCAAGCCAGCCCCTCACTCATGAGACCTCACACACAAGAGACCAAATGCTGCCCGTGCCCGGACCAGACCCATGGTCAGCTGCAGCCTGGGCCGCCAGTTAGGGTTTGCATGAGCTGATTTTAGGGATAGATCGCCAGGCCTCTCTTCCTACTCTGGAAGCTCCACTGAAACCTCTTAGGCATGTCACATACACACACACACACACACACACACACACACTCACCCTACACTGACAGGCTGGTGGTAGCTGTACAGGGATAGACACACACACACACACACACACACACACAATAACAGACTGTATAGGGGGAGCCATGGCGCGCAGGCATCAAACCTGGGCCTCCAGTATCTGAGGTCAGAAGTCTACCATTGGGCCACAAATGCTCCGAGACTTAGTGAATTTAGAAACCAGGCCTGAAGACACACCTGGGTTTTCTTGGTTTTCAGTTTGAGCTTAACCCCACGTCTCATCAACTAAAAGAAGGATTTCCCTTCTGCGGGACAGTCTGGGAGGGTCTGCAGGGAGGGTAGGGGGAGGGCTGGGGTTTTCATAGTGTAGGACGCACGTGATTCAGTGAGCACAAGCTGCACAGTGCGAAACAGACACCCGGAGGCCGCCATTCCTGCTGCTCGTTCTAGCACGTTCTTATCTTGGGCAATGATGCTGTGGCACTGCCCCCACCCCCAGCCTCGCCCTCCCAAGGCCCTCTACCATTGTTCCAGTGCGGCAGGAGGCGGGGGCCCAGGGCGGCTTTACCCTAGCCAGATGCCGGCTCAGGGAACATCCTGATGTGTCATCAAATCAACAACTCTGTGGGACAGAGGAGACCTGCCCTGCCGTGTTCCCCAGGCTGAACCTTTACAGAAGCACCCTGCCATGCCTTTCTGCCCAGAAGCCGCTGGAGTTCCACTGCCAACTTCTTAATTAGGAGTCAGGTCCTCACCCCCCGTGCCACCAGGCATTAGTGGGCACCTTCCTGAATGCACCAGTGAGGGGGCCCTGGTGACACTGGTAACCTGTTGGCAACGACAAGGTAAGCAGTTAAACCCACCAGCTGCCGCACAGGTGGAGGTGTTCTGCTCCTGTAAAGAGCAACAGCTTCCACAACCCCCGGGACACTTCCACTCTGTGCTCTCGGAGCGCTGTGAATCAGAATGGATCAATGGCAGTAGGCTTGGGTATTTTTGGAACAAGGAAAGGAGCACTGGTGAGCAGCAGGTGACGTGGAAAGCTCTTAGCACCAAGGCCAGCAGTTCAAAAACACCAACTTCTCCACAGGACAAAGCTGAGACTTGCTATGCCTATACAGCTTGACCGTCTAGGAAACCCTTAAGGGCAGGTCCGGCCTGTCCTGCAGCCTTGCTATAAGTCAGAATCTATTTAAAGACTGGGAGTTCAGTTTTCTCTTTTATTTTTCTCCTGGGCTACAAGCGACTCATTGTTCCCAGCTTTTACAGTCAACTTGCCACTAAAGTTCCTCCCTCCTGCCCCCCTTTCCCTTCTGTAATTCCTGCCTCTTGAGGATCAGGTAACAGATCTGGGCCAGTTTTAAGCCACTTTCTAGACTGCTCCATCTGTCTGAGCCCAGCAGATCCATTTCAGAGCAAGCACTGGAGGGAGGCGGCTCCTGGGGGCTGTTAACCTTGCCGCTGAGCAGAGACAGTTAAAAGAGGACCACTCGCCTTAACGGCCAGTGTCAACAAGGGGACGGGCTCTAAAAAGCCAAACACAACGATGCTCCGTTTCCATTGCATTCGACAACTATTTTCAGTAAGTAGGACTCTTCTTAAGGGAAAAAAATAAATAAGTCTTTGAGGTTTCAAAAGGGCACTTGTCCAACTTAACAGGACATTCAGCTCTCTGGCTGGGAACACCCTACAAGTGCCCCAGAATAAGGAGCAGCTCCTTCGGGCTGAAGAACGTCTTCATTCTCTGAAGGCCACAGAGGAGACGAGGCGACTTTGACTCGTGTTCCGTCATCTCCTGTCTAACAAGACCCCATCGAACTGCCCAGGTGGTGACAAGGAAACACGGATTGGACAGCTCCCACAGGACAAGGAGACTCACCTTCCACCAGGAGCCCTGGGAGTACCCACCCACACTTGGTCAGGGATTCAAAGCAATGGCCTCAGGGGTAAAATGATGAAGCTATCTAGGCACCCCACCCTCCCTCCACCCAAAGAAAGGTTTACCGTCTCAGAAAGCCTCTAACAGGTGGCTTTGTGTCGGAGCTGACTGGGCAGCAGTGGGTTCACCTAACAGCTGGGTGCTACATTCCAGAGCCGCCCAGTCTGGGAGGGGACTCCCCAAAGCAGTCTCACACCACTGGTCTTCATTAAACTACGGGGAGCAGAACCAGCTCTGAAGTTTTCTTTCTCTCGCTTTCTCTACAGTTTAGAGATTTCTGCCCCAAATCTGATTTAGATCGAAAACCCGAGAAACCACAATCCCGCTTTACCCTGTGCTACGCTATGAGCTTCACCCGGCTGGCTGTCCCTTCTCTTAGGGCCGCATGTGTCTGAGGATGGCTGAGTGGCCCGGCGTTTGCAGTGGCCGGCTTTGTCAGGAATAGATCGCCGGGCACGCCAGGAGCGTACTCGAACTGCCAGCAGTCTGGTTGGCAGCTGAGTGTCCTGTTTGGCACCACCCCTGCCCCACAGTGAAATACAGTGCCTTCTCTCTTTGCACAACACTGGCTGGGGACAAGGGGAGAAAGACAGGAGGGCTTGAGAGGTGGGGGAGAAGAATGGAGAAGGATGGGGCTCACCTTTTCGAGGAGAGAGCAGGGCAGGAGTGGAGTCCATCGTTGGAGAGTTCAGTTTCTCATCACTGAAGCTGAAGCTGTTCCGACAGAGTGAATCTGCACCTTTCAGGGGAGAGAGAGAGAGCAATGTCCTCATGAGAAGAGGTTTTCGGGCTAGGGTCTATTAATAACCAGGGGTCCCACTCCCAAAGAAGTGAGCATGTGGAGGGGACAGCAGAGGGCCCGGGCTGCTTTCCGGATCTTCCGTAGAAGCCCCTGGGGAAGGGTCTGCGTCTCCCAGGATGGGTCTCCAAGGTCTGTGGGCCCTCTGAGAAGCAGGAGCACTCTGGCTACACCATCTTCTTCTGCCAACAAGTCGATGTCCGCAGGGCAGCCAAATGAGTGAAAATGCCTCCTCTGCTCTCTGAGCTCCCGTGACTTAACCCTCCCCACCTGCACATGGTGTCTCCAACCCCATGACCCCCAGCCTGCTCTCGGGATCCCCCAGAAGATCGAAGATATGTCCTATCCTGAAGGTTCAGGGTATTGCGGACACCTCAAGGGGTGGTGTGGCTCCCCACATCTGCAGGGCCCTGGGGACGTGGTTGGTGGCACATCAGGCTCATGATACCCACCAGGTTGGCAGCACAGAACTACCCGCCGCTCCACGGGCGCACGACGGGGCTCCCTCCTTCCGTAAAGATGTCCAGCCTCGAGACCCACAGGATTTCTACCCTCCTGTAGATTTGCTATGGGTTGGGATCGACTCAGTGGCAATGAGTATGCTTGCTTTTGTTCTGACAGCCCAAAGCAATAGCAAGGGAAAGTTCCAGAAGCAGGATTAGGCTGAGAATCAAGAGCACCGGCTCAGCTACCGGGTAGGTGGGGGCCCTCAGACAAATCAATTAGTAGCTCTGTCTGCTTAAATGATCCTTACAGTCCCTTGGAGCACTGAAGTTCGCTAAGTGCAGCTGTGCCGCTCTGACACGGGCAGGAGCAGTCCCAGAGCCTCACAGGGCTCAGAGGAAGCAGGATGTGGTCAATGTGGGAACCACCTTCCTGGTGCAAACAAAACCCAATGCCAGCACAGGGCAGCCACCATGAGCACCAGAAAGGCTCTTCAGGTAAGTTACTGAGCCTGAGCCTGGCCTGCCCTCGGCTCTTTGCTGGGATTCTCTCACTTCCCTCCCATCGTTCCAGCTCAGGAGAAGGACACAGGTGTCACCTTGGGTCCCCTTACCTCAACATGAACTTGATTAAGTTCCAAAAGATTGGCACAGTTTAAAAAGAACGAGACGTTCTTGAGAAGCAGAAGTTTTTGGTCCCAAGAGAAAGAATGCAGCTTCAGCCCTAACAAGCTGCTACAATTTCTCAGGTACCTCACCCGGCTTCCACCCACCATTACCCCACCATCCTGCCCTTTTCTGACCTCGTAGCCTCCCAGGCGGCCAGCTTATCTTTCTTGCCTTCTGGCCCCCTACTCTCCACTTTCAAAACGGGCCCAAGAGCCCCTTCCTGGCTGACCAACCCTCACAATCCTCTCTGTTTTCAGAGGTCCAGCCAAGGTCCAATAAAAGGATTTAAGTCCACACTCATCTTTCAGGACACTCAAAACAGATGTTTGTATCCACGCCCTGGGGCTGCAGTGGTTTCGTGTTGGGTTGTGACCCCGATGGTGTGCAGTTCCCAACCATCAGCGCTCCACGGGAGAAAGGGGGGGCTTACTATTCCCCGAAACAGTTAAAGTGTCAACAACGCACAGGGGTGGCTCTGAAACAGCACAGACTCGATGGCAGGGGGGATTAGACAGCAGCACCCGTGAAGTCTGAGCAACACCCAAGACCCGCGGGTCTTCAAACACACGGGGAATGCTCAGAGCACTGTGACCCCACCAGCACACGGGTGCCCACTGTGCAACTAACTCAGGCAAATGTCCCTCCTATTCTCTAACCAAGCCCAAATGCCAGCACCCAGCTGCTCAGGGGAGTCTCTGCGACGGCTTTCCCTGTGAGATGCCCAGGCTGTGTTCCCCCTTTAAGGCCCCCCGCCGTCTTGGTTCAAAGAAGTCAGGTTAGCCTGACTTGCCCAGTTTACGTAACCTGGGGATATTTTCAGTTTATTTTATTTGTGGCGCTCCTGATAACATTTCTCAGGCCAGTCGGAACCCATGGAACTCATTAGGAAACCCTTCTGTTAGGTAATGACGGCTGAGCCCACCACCACGGCCGCCTGGCTTTTCTATTGGGAAAGGCTTTTCCCTGAAGAGTGGCGGTCCCCTGCCAGCCTACAATGGAGCATGATGGTCACCACGCAGCTACCAGAATTGCCCTTGATCTAACCTGGAGGACAAGCTAGGGGGAGAAGATGTCAGATTTTGGGGCAGGAAAGCACATGAGGTACTCGGCAGGCAGGTCTTATGCCCACACTCCTGAGGCAGAGGAAGGAATGTAAGACTCTCAGAATACTGCCCTTGGCTCTGAAGGCCACCCGAGAGTCCCTCCCCCATCCCTGGCACTCAGGGTGCCAGCCAGACACCCCTCACAGTAGCCACACCTTAGACCTCTATCTGCCAGGAGCAGCCTGTCCTTAAAGCCGGTATCACTCCACGCCTCATTCCAGCCCCACCCCACCCCTGCACCCAAGGACCATGTTCCCATGACTTTGGTCTTCCCCTCGAGCCTGACTCTACTCTGAGGGACACAACCACATAGACTCATCCCTGGAGAGAGAAACAACACCAAGCACAGCTTCACAACTGCCTCTCCTTGGGGTGAAGCAGACAAAAAGCTACTGGATTTGGGGGAGAAGTGCAGTCACTCGGTGGATGGTTTGGGGGTGAGATGCAGAGACTAGGCCAGGGGACCTGGACTGTCGGTAAGCCATCTTACTGCACTGACCCAAGTACTTTCCTTAAACTCAGCAAATGAGGGGGCTTCAAAACCTGATTGAAAATCCATGATCTTTCCCTCCCATTACCCCGACAAACCTTTTGAAGCCCTCTCATATGGCAACATGATCGACTTGGCCACAGACTATTCAAATGCTCAGAAGGTGCCTCCACGGCAGAAGCACTGCAGCTGCTCTCACAGTGAGCAAGAACGAGGAAAGGGGCCCTCCGACTTCTGCAAGGCGGCTTCTGAAAGCCCGCGGGGAACTGGAACTGGAACTGGAGAAGGCCCTTTCCCCATCAACATTGAACTCCCTTTATGAACACACACATAGTGGTAGGTTACGTAGCGTCTATTCACACCCCCTTGTCAGCCACACATACAAGTTCACACGGCAGTTCTTGCTGCCCCATGGTCCCCTTTCCTGGGGTTCAGCACATTATCTGGTGCAGGTTTGGCTGCAGGCTCCAACATGTCCAACCCCCAAGAGGACACTCCCCAACCTTGAGTCAACCTGCCCATAGTTCACTTCTGCCCTGTGGTACCATCCTGCACACATCATTCCTGTGAACAAAGAACCCAACAGATGGCAGCATGGTGTGGAGGACACGTAGCACTAGAGGCCAGGAGAAAGCTGGGTGGCCCTGCACATACCGCTCACCTCTGAGGGGTTGGACAGGCCAGGAGCTGGTCTCTCATAGCTACCATTTTGTTTCCTTTTTTCCCTTCGCATCACTGCCCTGATTGGAGTAGGAAGCTCAGCCTTGCTCCTGGAGAGCTGCTGCTGGATTTGAACTGTCAACCCTGTGGGCTACAGTCCCGCACACAACCACTGAGCCACCCGGGCTCAGCTATGATTCAGTTTTTTTTTTGTTTTTTTTTGGGGGGGGGTCATCACTGCTCTCCGGTGGTGGGAGTAGGATGCCCCAGCCCCACTGCTGGAATTGAACCTCCGTCCCTGTGGGCTGCAGTCCCGCACACAACCACTACGCCACCGGGGCTCAGCCCTATGATTCAGTTTTAACTATTTTATTTTATCCTTCCTGTCAAAAGGGAGCGCCCAGTGTCTAGCATAGGAAATATCATCACAGAGAATGACAAGCAGCACAATTCTGGGCCCGGCTTCCTGCTCTGCTCCAGCGAGTGGGAACTTCTTGAAGACAAGTTTATCATCACTGGTGGCCTGGGATAAACTTTCCAATAACAATCCACCAGCATGGCCCTCACAGGTAGCTCAAGCTGTAGCCCACTGTCCACGCTTTCCCTGGTAGCATTTCAGGCTCACAGTTGGTCATGAAGCACTTTATTAAACAAGATGGCATAGAGGTAGGTGGGCAAGCCCTGACTTCCTGCTCTTTGTACACTCCAGGGACTCTGTTCCTTACAAAACAGCAGGCAGGGAATCAGAGAAAACAGAAACAGGGTCTCCCCAGCTAATAGCACATTAATGTGCCGCGCCACCTGTGTAGCAGGTGCTGCCATTCCCAATGCAAAGCAAACAAGCTCACCCTCATGGAGCCATTACTGTAGAACTGCCCCTGGAGGTTTCTGAGACTAGAAATCTTTACAGCAGTAGAAAGCCTAATCTTTCTTCTGCAGAGTGCTGATGGTTTTGAACTGCTGACCTTGAAGTTAGCACCCCACTCCATAAGCCAGTGTTCCTACTAAACCACCAGATACTGCCATTCAGGGGGGTGTTCAGGATTCCTGACAGTCATGATTTGTGGAACCTTGGCAGGTAGTAAGACTAGATGTTTGAGGGTCCCTTACAAAGAAGTCTTGGGGATAATGAGGTTTAGGCACTAGGCTGCTATCTACAAGGTCAAAGGTTCAAACCCACAAGCTGCTCTATGAGAGAAAAACGAGGTCATTTACTCCCATAGGGATTTAGTCTCAAAAGCCCTGTGGAAGCGTGCGTGGGTTGACAATGTCTATTTCAATTGGCTCTGAAGCCCACCTCACAAGTAACTCAAAGCTTCATGAGACACCCTTTTAAGTCAACTTGATGAGTATCCAGCACCCAAGTCAGGAGGCCAAACTATCTAAGATACCATCAAAAATATATGGAAGCATAGGAAAGACACAGATGGATACTGGTTGACAAAGAAGACGTGTTGTCCAGTGTGCCTATAGATTGGATTTTTTGGTAGGTCAGAACAGGAGCCCGTGGTTCTCATTGGGCCCTGCTTTAGGGCAAGAAGCCTGGCTCTCTGTTCCCATAAGGACGATCCGACTTTGGGGTGGTCAGTGCTACGTAGCAGAGTGGACTCGATGGCAGCCAGGTGATATGTGGGAGGGCGAGGCCAGGCTCACAGCCAGGCTCACAGCGAGGCTCCATGAGCTGACAGCTGCAAGTGAAGGTGACTGCAATCGAGGTTGAGAGGAGGTAGCGGTTGCATCGTTTCAAAGGGACTGAGCTGTCAGGCAAGTGGACATCACGATAAAGGGCACGCAGGTGTCATCGGGCTCCAAGGGCTGCCTGGCTGGCCATCTAGCTGGTGGGGCACCCACAGCCTCGAGAGACTGGCCTGCAGGAGTGCCTTTAAAAGGTAGGTCTGCAATTTTAGTTTGGGGTGGGGGTGAGAAAGGTAATGCCAGGTTTGCACTGACTCGGACTGCTCCAGCGGGAAGAAAAACCACAGGCGGTAAACTTGGCCTTGAGCTCCTGTAAATATAGAACCTCCCTCCTCGTCTGAGGCAAGCCAACTACAGTAATCAACTGGAAGAACGCCTGTGGGACTGACTGCTCCGTCTCTCCCCTCCGGACACCTTGGAGGCACCGATCAGCGTGAGACTTGTCACCCACTCGGAATCTCAGGGCATCTCCAGAATTCCTAGCTGGCCTCAGTTTCCCGTGGCTGGAATGAGACTGCCTTCCAGTCTCATGGCTCCTAAGCCAGACCAGCCAGTCATACAAGCCAGTCATACCAACCCCAGGCTAAATAGAATTAGGTCCCCCGCCCCAGGAAGTATGTCTTGAGTGATCCTGCCAGATGACCATCTCACACAGCAATCACTGATTAAAGACCCATGGGACCAGTGGATCCTGTTCCAGCCAGCAACCTGAGACACAAAGAGAGGGTCTATGTAGCTGCACTGTCTCATCAGAAACATGGAGATAGTAGCACCTCCCTCCACTGGGGGTGGGGTGGTAGATATCCCAAGAGGTAACCCCGTCAACACCTGGGAAAGAGACTGGTCTGACCATGAGTCACTAATAACAGGCATCAAACTAAGAGCTTAGGGAAAGTGAGCAACCGATCTTCCCCTTACCCTAGTAGTTCTGCCTGTGTGGGGAGCCAGATTCAGTCAGATAGACCTCTCTCCAGCATTATGTTCCACAAAACAGCAAGAAGCAGACAAATGAGTAAAACAAATGTCTGTGCTTAATTTTTGGCAATAATTAAGATACATATTATGCTGACTTAAGACATTGCTATTTCGATACACACAGCTCCTGCCAAGATTATTTCTAACTCGTCTTCACGGGGAAGACCAACACGTTTAAATCAAAGAGACCTGGACAGTGAAACAGCTTATGTGCTCTGCTGTTAGCGAAAAGGCTGGAGGTTCACATCTAGTCAGAAGTGCCTCAGTAGAAAAGCCTGGAGATCTCCTAATGAAAACCCTGGAAGCACAGTTCTCTCCAGCATCTGTGGAGACACACTGAGGCAAAGTGGGCTCAATGCCAACTGTCTAGTTCTTTAATGTCGGCTGAGCCTTCTTTAAGGAGCCCTGGTGGCACCGTGGGTTAGGCAAGGTGCTGCTTAACCACAAGGTCAGTGGTTCAATCTTACCGGCTGCATGGGAGAAAGCTATCTACACTCATAGAGATGTGTAGACTCAGAAACCCTTCTATAGGAGTTAGAATCGGATTAATGATGATGGGTTTGGTGATCTTTTTTAAGCTTTCCTTACACCTAAACCAGTCTTCTCCTTAACCACCTCAAATGACTAAGATGTCATTCAACCCAAACAGATGGCAACATGTGTACACACCCTGAGACAAACTACAAAGAAATTATTGCAAATGTCTCCCCTAGACTGTTACAAACGCTCCTCAGGCTGTTACGGATGTGCTTCTGGTGCCTTCTCTTTAAGAACCTTGAACAAAGGATCTTTAAACCTGAGACACCCCCCCTCTCCACCCCCCACCCCCGCAAACCAAGCAGCTGCCGTCCCTGGGAGGGGGCATGTTGATACTGTGTTCTAACTGAGTACACCCCGGGCTTCTAAAGGAGCTGTTCCTCGCTGCACAGCAGCACTGGGCAACCTGCCCCAGCTGTCTGGCCTGTGTGGGAGAGACTGTTTTATGAAGAACTTGCTCCGGGCCCCAGTAGAAGGAGACAGGATGGATGTAAGTTTGGCAATAGAATCTTGAGACAAATTTCAAAAACTGCAAAAAACTTCCCTTAGAGAGCAGATTGCAAAAAGGGAATTAGTGTGAAGGATTTCATCAGTGGCCTGGGAATGAATAGTCAAGCCCACCCCCACCTCCTGCCGCCACCAAATTCAAAACAGAAAACTGAATGGCAATGATCCCACTGCCTTTCACCTCCAGAGCCATAACCCAGGCTGCACCTCTAGCAGAGCTGCCAAGGGAACTCAGTCTCTGAGTCCAACTCTAAGCAGGGTGACAAGGTGTCCTACCACTCTTTTGAGGAGGTCAGTTCACATTCAAGTCTAGGAAGAAGGAGCTCCAGATTTCAAGAAGCAATAATCACAAGGAACCAGTTCCCCCACATGCCATCAAGTGGACTCTAACTCTTAGAGACCCCACAGGGGACAGAGTAGTCCTGGGCCTCCAGAGACTTCAGAGGCTGATTTTTGTGACATGATCTCCAGGCCTATATTCCAAGGTGCTTCCAGAAGGACTTGAGCTTCCAACCTCACTGTTCACATCTCAGCACGTGTATCTTTGTGCTTCATAGACACACCTGAGTCCAGAGCAGCACAGAGACACTCAGGCTTGGACACACCTAGGGACTGAGGGTACGAGCATCACCCAGAAGAGTTTAATATGTTCTTTTAAAAGAAAAGTTCTTGGATGTTCAATTCCAGCTCCACAGGAGCAAAGGCTGGGTCTCCTACTCCCACCACGAGAGGGCAGTGATGCCTTAAAATAAATAAATAAATAAATAAATAAATAAATAAATAAATAAATAAATAAATAAATAAATAAAATATAAGTTCTTAAGGGATCCAGGATTTAATATTGAAAAATTCCAAAATTTGCTGTTTGCTACTCCATAGACATAAAGTCATTATTCTTTGTTTGTTTGTTTGTTGGCCTCACTGGCTCTGGTGGTCGTGGGCGCGACCCAGTGCTGCTCCTGAGAGCCACCACTAGATTTGAAGCACCAAGCCTGCCGGCCGCAGTCCAGCACTCAACCACTTACGCCACCGGGGCTCAGCCCGACATATAGCCATCATTCTTACAGGAAATTTGAGATCTGGAAAAAATTATACCTCTTTTCATACAAGATAGTTGACGACTGAGACCCTGGGGTAATCTAGACTGTAAAGAAAGGTCACTTTCCCTGATAAGCAAGGGTCAAAGCAGGCAGGCCCTGGGGGTGGGAATGAGGGGGATTTGCCTAAAAGGAGGATTCCCTCTCTTTATTAGAACTCAGCAGCACCAGGCATCCTTTCAAAACAGCCCTACTGTGGAGCAGCAATGGGGAGAGCTAAGGGCCAGAAGAATGTGCAAGAAGTTATTTGAAACATGCCAAGAGTACTCCATTATGAAACAGGTTTCACAAATCTCTGGGTAGTGTGTCCTTTCTTGGCTTCCTCCCTCACCGCTCCATTCCTGTGACACTCCACATCCTTCATTAAGTTCTTGTTGAAAAGCGGAGCAGAAAGGAGAGGAGAGGAGCCTGGCTGGGCTCCCCAGCTGGGAGACCCGTCCCCGCTATCTGGCTGTGCATCTCAGAAGCTCCCGGGACCTGGTAAACCTGACACCTGCAGGCGGCCAGGAGCTCCACGAACTTCCCTCCAAAAGCTGGGGTGCTGCTAGGGCGGGGCCTATCAACCCTATCTATGCCAACCAGTGGAACCACGGTCCCACAGGCGCGGAAACAAGGGCCCCGGAGCATTTCCCGAGCCTGTAACTGTTGACGCCAGCAGACAGCCTCCGCCTCTCTCCCACGCTGCAGCCGGTGCCCACAACCCCGGGGATTCTGGTGGCTCCTGTCGACTGCCCTGAGCCTTCCGGCTCACGCCGCTGGGCCACCCGGCCCCCAGAGGGACCCGTGAGGCAGAAGAGGCCGGGCGTGTGGCCCGCACTTACTCTCAGAGTCACTGAAGCCGCTGCTGCTGTCGCTGACGCTGGCGCTGCTGCGCCGCTTCATGCGCTCCAGGTGCTCCTCGTAGTGGAAGTGGCGCTCCGGGAAGGGCGACGCGAAGTCGGCCAGCACCGCGTCGAACTCGCACAGCGCGTCCGTCAGGTCCGCGGCGGCCACCGAGTCCAGGGCCGGGGCTGAGGGCAGGGGGGACAGCCTCGGGTGAGGGGAGCGCCGGGGCCCGTCGCCAGTCATTCTCTGGGGAAACCAGCGCCCAGCGCCCAGGAGCTGATGCTAAGTCGGAAGGTGATGTTTGGGAAGTGACGGTGGCAAGTGTACAGGTTCGCTTGATATCATTGAAGTTTGGCTTGTAAGGAACTGCTATTATATCACTGTCGTATGTAAGAGCCCCCCAATAAAATGATTTTTTTTAAATAGGAAAAGGAAAGAAACAAAACCTCGCCGTGGCCGCCGGCTAGTAGTTCATCCCAGCCACTCCCCGAGCCCCAAGAAGATGCCGACCAAAGGTCACGCCGTCTACACGCCCTCCCCCGGGCTCTTTCCCCGGGGGTGGGGGGGCGCGTGCGAACCCCGGAGGCGGGCAGACTGCGTCAGCGGGTGAGGCCCCCAGGCGGGAGGTGAGGGGGATGGGACAAGGGCAGGGACACCCTCTCCCAGCCTGGAGGAACCAGAGGGGGGGCTGAACCCCTTGTGAGGAGACACCAGGATTCAGGATTCCGACGGTGAGAACGGGGACGCGAGGGTATAAAGGACCCCCCTCTGCGCCCTATCCTCTCCCCCACAACCTCTTGCGCACAGGGCTTCGGGAGAACCCCGGTCCCCCGCACTCACCTGCGGCCGCGGCGGCCGCGGGGCGGCCCTGCGAGGTTGGCGGCTTCATGGGGATGTGTGGCCCGCGGCGGTGGGGCTGCGGAGCCGTGCCCGGGTCGACCTGGCCCCGCGGGGTGCCGGCAGGGACCCGGTGGGTGCCCACGAGGGCGTGGGCGAGGCGTTGCTCGGGGCTGGCGCTCTCACTCGCTCCGCGGATGGTTTCCCGCGTTCCAGCTGGGTCTCGGTGCAGCTCGCTCAGCGCCCGCCACCCGTGCGCCCCGCCGTCTTATAGCCGCGGGCGGGGCGGGGCGGGCGGAGGCGGGCCTTGGGGACGGGACGAATCCGCCCCCCGGGCCCCCGGCCCCGCCTCGCCACGCGCCACCCGGCGGCAACCGCAGGGACGAGGAGTCACCAGGGCCCGGGATACAGCCCCAAATATTTACCCGTCCGTCTTCCCACGCTGCCAGGCGACTCGGCCCACCGAAGTGCCTCTGCTGCAGTTTGGCGCCGCCCGAGTACCTAAGAGTTGACGGTTCTTCTCCCGGTCCGTGCACGGACTGGGAATGCCGAGCTTCTGGGAGTCCATGCACGGTGGGCGGCGGCGAAGGCGGGGATTCTTGTCGACCCCTATACACACTCCACCCCACACTCGTGGTAGAAGATGGGGCGCTAGGGAAGAGGCCGAGAAGTCCCAGGATGTCCGAAGTGCTCACGAGCCACCCGCCAGTCCCCGAAGCAGCCTCCCTCGAAAGCAGTTCGTGGAAGATGTTGCGGTGTAGGCGCAGCGCCTTGAACTCCAGCCTGGCGGGTCCGCACTGTCTGGAGCAGGAGGGCAGTCCTGGTCACGGGAAAACTCCCCACCTGGGAGCTGGAGAAACGCCCCAGACAGGAACCGCATATTATTTAAATGGAAAGCAATTACACTTGAATGAAATGTGAACGTTAGAAAGTCAGCCCCTTGGGTGGCTCTAGCCACATCTGAGATGGTCAGTGACCTTGATTCTCGCTCCCCACCACCCCCACGACCACCTCCCCGAGCTGCCTTCTGCGGAGGAGAAAACCCAGACACTGGGAGAGATTAGTCTCCAGCCTGGCAGGCGCTTCTTGGCCGGCTTGAGTCACTTTCCACTTCACCACGCCCTCCCTGCCTGCACCGAGGGAGGGCAGAACGCAGAGGCGGCAGAAAGAAGTACGGAGTCCGTCCGCATCTCCGAGGTTCTCTCTTGGGTCGTGCTCTTTTCAGACCCCACACCCCCAATAAATTCCCTTCCTTTCTTGCTACCTCCTTCGTTCTCTCCTACCAGCCAGCCGCCCACAGAGCCCTTGCCGCTGGAGAACCTGATGGAGGAGTTGTCTCCCAGCTGCACCGCCGTCAGTCTCTCAAGCTGACCTTCAAAGGAACAGTCACTCTATCCAGTAAGCAAAGGGGATCTCCTTGTCCCCACCCAGGAAAGGAAGACATTTGATCAGTCACTTGCACCTCCTTGTAAAGGACCCCAGATGTGGGCCAAGTGGCTCCCATTCCGTGGAGTCCATCACCGACTATAGTGTCTTCTATCTGGAGAGGAAGGTCTGCTACTTCCAGCTTGCGCACACACACCCTTTTCTACTTCTAAATACCAGGGGCCTTCAAAATGTGAGTGGGAAAATTCCATTATCTCTTTATCCCGTTTTTTCCACGAAATTTTCGAAGTCCTCTTGTCTGCTTTTTAAATATATGACAGCAGCAACAACTAATAGACTCCCGGCCATCACGTTGATTCCAACCCATGGTGCTCCTACTTGCAGGGTTTGCAAGACTTGAAATCGCTACAGGGACAGCCAGGCCTCATCGTTCTCCCTTGGAGGGGTGGGTGGGTTCAAACTGCCCCTCTTGGGCTTAGCAGAAGGGCTGATGAATTTGAACTGCCTGCCTTGTGGTGAGCAGTCTGATACTTATCAGACAAGGTCACCGGGGTCTTAAATATATAGAGGAATATAGACTCTGGCCTCCCTGGTTGGCACAATCACTTAAATTCTCCACTACTAACTAATGCAGACAGGCTGATCTGCTTCCAAAAAGCCACCGCCTGGAAACCTGTGTGGAGCAGATGCACTCAGCACAAAGGGGCTCACCCACCGGGAGCTGAAATCAGTTTTATAGCAGTGGGTTGGGTTCTACAGAAAATTAGGTCATAACACCCTGAGGCCCACCATCCAGAATTCATAGTGGTTATGTATTGCTCTGCTAGTCAAGGTCAGTAGTTTGAAAGCACCAGTCGCTCCACAAGAGAAAGATGAGGCTTCTACTCCCATAAAGAGTTACTGTTGGCTCCAGGAGCAAGGCTGGGCTTCCTACTCCCACCAGGACAGTGATGCCACACACACACACACACACACACACACACACACACACACAAAGAGTGACTGTCAGGATAAAGGAGAACTGATATTAAAGAGTTCAAGAAGAAAAAGATTTTCAAAGGATGGTGGCAGCAGCTGTACAATTATGCTTGATACAATGGAATTATGGTTATGATATCTATAACAGCTCCTGATAAAATGATAATTTTTTAAAAGAGTTACTATCCTGGAAACCCACAGGAACCATTTCTACCCTGACCTACAGAGTCACTATGAGTCAGAATTAACTCAATGGGAATGAGGTTTTTGGTTAATATTTTAACATTTTTGCTTTGGATAGTTTTAAACATACAGTTCGGGCTGAGCCCCGGTGGTGTAGTGGTTGTGCGTGGAACTGTGGCTCACTGGGTTGGAGGTTCAAATCCAGCAGTGCTCTCCAGGAGCAAGGCTGGGCCTCCTACTCCCACCACCAGGGGGCACTGATGCCAAAAAAACCATAAAAATACAATTCATAGACTATACGGTACACACATCTTGACAGTACAGTTGAAGCAAAGTTGACAGTCATGTCGTTGTGTAAATATCATCTAGTTTAAGGCCTAGTCTGTTCCTATCACTCAAGAGTCATGTCTAACTCATAGTGACCCTACAGGACAAAGCAGAACTGCCTCACAGGCATTTCAAGGCTGTGAATCTAGGGAAACAAAGTGCCATGTCTTCCTCCATTGGAGTGGCTGGTAGGTTCAAAATTGAGTGCTTAACCGCTGTGTCACCCCTTATAGTACCCATCACCAAACCCAAACCCACTGCGATTAAGTCTATTCTGACTCACAGCAACCCTATCTATGGTTTCTGAGACCATAAATCTTTTTTTAAATCATTTTATTGGGGGTTCATACAACTCATCACAATCCATACATATGTCCATTGTATGTCAAGCACATTTGTACACTTGTTGCCCTCATCATTCTCAAAACATTACTTTCTACTTAAGCCCTTGGTATCAGCTACTCATTCTTCCTCTCCCTCACTGCAGACCCCATCCCCATGAACCCTTGATAATTTATAGATTATTATTATTTTGTCATATCTTACAATGTCTGATGTCTCCCTTCTCCCACTTCCCAGGAAGGAGGTTATATGTTGATCCTTATCATTGGTTCCCTCTTTCTACTCCACCTTCCCTCCACCCTCCTGGTATCACCACTCTCACTATTGGTTCTGAAGGGTTCATCTGTCCTGCATCCCTGTGTTTCCATGTCCTATCTGTACCAGTGTACATCCTCTGGTCTAGCCAAATTTGCAAGATAGAATTGGGGTCATGGTAGTTGGGGGGAGCGAGGGAAACATTTAAGAAATAGAGGAAAGTTGTATGTTTCATCATTGCTACACTCCACCCTGACTGGACCATAAATCTTTATGGGAACAGCCAGTCCCATCTTCTTCCTGCAGAGTGGCTGGGGATTAGCAATCCAACAGGTAACCCATTATGCCAACAAGGATCCTTATACCACCCCACGAGCAATTCTTACTCAGAATTCTGTCACCAGGGGTTAACTTTGCATGTGAACGTTGGATATTGGTTAAGAAAGACCAAAGAGAGCTGAGCCCCGGTGGCGTAGTGGTTGTGCACGGGACTGCGGCCCACTGGGATGGAGGTTCAATTCCGGCTCCCAGGAGCAAAGGCTGGGCCTCCTACTCCCACCACCTGAGGGCAGTGATGCCCAAAAAAAAATTAAAAAATAAATAAATAAATAAATAAATAAAAAAGCAAGACCAAAG
>PVJH01037223.1:0-18127 GCA_004026705.1 Nesogale talazaci | reverse complement strand
TCCAATTCAGTGCTGAGTTAATTCCAACTCAAAATGCCCTGATACAGAGTTACTAAGATTGCACATCTCTAAAAGCAACACACCCTCCTCACCTTTCTCCCACACAGTGGCTACCAAGCTTGAACCACTGACCTTATGGTTGACAGTCAAATATCTAACACAGAGCATTACCAGGGCTTCTTTTCTTTTTTTTTTTTTGGGGGGGGGGGAGGGGGGGCATCACTGCTCTCCAGTGGTGGGAGTAGGAGGCCCAGTCCCACTGCTGGAATTGAACCTCCGTCCCAGTGGGCCGTAGTCCCGCGCACAACCACTACGCCACCGGGGCTCAGCCCCAGGGCTTCTTTTCTTAATCAGCAAATTTGAGGTCCCTAATAAATGGACTATCAAATATATCTTTAAAAAATTCACCAAAAGATAAATCAAATGACTGGAACATTTAAAAAATTAAACACTTAAGTTCATTAAAAAAGATTTCTCTAACAGTGAAAAGAGAATGTAGAGTCACGTTGGGGTGGAGTGGGGATTGGGGAAACATATATAACAAAGGATGAACCTACAATTTACAGGAAATATTAACACCTGAAGGCCCCCTACAATAGGCTGGAAAAGAATAAGGGGAACCCTTAGCCAGCCATAGTGGGCATGTGCCAATTCAAGCCCAAGGCAGATGGGCGCTATACCTGGGCAGCCCAAACTAAATCCAAGTAGGCTTAATTCACCCCATGGAGTCAAGCAATACCTTTGACCATGGCTCCCAGCCATAGACCTTGAATACCCTAAGACACTCCTGCCATTCTTCCTTTCTTTTCCCTCTTCAGACCCTGTCCTGTGGCTGGTAGGTCATGCCACAGTCTCTCTGGCCTCAGGCTACATCTGTGGGTGTGCAGTCACATGAGGTGGCCTGTGTTTAGTGACTATTAAAACCTGAAACTTCTTTCCTTCTTTATAAAAAACCCGCTCGGAAGACACACAATTAGCATATCAATAAAAAGACAATCCGATTTAAAAATGGGGAAAGAAAACGAACAGACACCTCACCAAAAAGGCATTCAGGCAACCAATAAATAAGGAGCGGCTAGTAATCAAGTGTCTTTTAGAGGAATGCAAAGAGACACCACCATCTCACCCCAGCAACAGCAATGATCAAAAAACAGAGACGAGCAAATGCTAGTTCAAGGACGTTTTAACTCTTATACATTGCTGAAGGGATTGGAAAAAGGTACAAATACTGTGCAAAATGTTACCTAAAGCAAAGTTCGAAATATGACTCACTGCCATCAGGTCACCTCTCACTCAGAGAGCCGAAAGGGCAGAGCAGAACTGCCTTTGTGGGTTTCTGAGGCTGTTGATCCCGACAGTAACAGAAAGCCTCAACTTTTTCCTTTGGAGCAGCTGGTGGTTTCAAACTGCTGACCTTGGAATTAGCATCCTTGGAAGGTAAAAGCTGACACAAGTAGATATATGCATATTCATGCTTCTTGTAGCATAATTCACAATTTCAAAAGGATGGAAACAGACAACCTAAATACTTATCAACAGATGAAAGGACAAACAAGACTATGGATACATATTAACCATGGAATACTATACGATGCTGTCCAATAATGACTCCAGAAAACATTTTTCATTACCAATGATCCTGAAAGAAATGCTGAGTAAAATAAGTCTATCACAAAATGACAAATATTATATAAGGTCATTATTAAGAAAAGTCAAGAAAAGGTTTACACAAAAAAGATAAAAAGCATTCTTTGATAATTTCCTGGGACAGGATGGAGGAAGAATCATTAACTGTATAGTTCACATGTAGTAAGATAAGTGAAGGGAAAGGCCAAATACATTAAGGGGGAGGTCATCACATGACCTAAGGTAAAGACAGACACTGGGAGACAAGCAAGAGCAAAATCGAATGATCCATACTATTAGATATATACAAACTTATGCTAACACTTGTATCAATAATTTAGGAGTGAATACATTGTCAGATATGATTGAATAAGTGCATACATAGGGTCTTCAAAGTGCTGAAAATTCCCACTATCTTTACATTACACTTTTCCATGGACTTTTTGAAGCAATCTTAAGTAGGTTTGGCAGAGGCCATTTCTCCATACATAGTTACAAAAGCTACAAATATAATTATGTATGTAATACAGCATACAGGAGAGGGCCAAAGTTATGAAAACTTCTTAATCATAACCAAACACCTGAGGAACAAAGTCACTGGACTTGAGAGCTTAGGTCTATACTCAGGTCAATTGGCCTAACATAATTCACGAAACAATGGTCTTCATCCTACTTTTGTGAACAGGAAACTAAGGTTTCTTAGAGCAATAACTTAGAAACTTAGAGGCTGCCATCAAAGATATAACTAATGCAGTGATGCGGAAAAAGAAAGATACAACTATTGGCCTCTTCAAAGTACAGAAGAATGAAGAAAATCAGAGACCCAAGTATGACCTTAATTAGTCTAAAGGATAATGGACCACGTGAACTACAGCCTCTACTGTTAGTCAAAGGCCAGAAGAAGTAGTTAATAACCAGCCATAATTACCAACTACTCTAATCAGGAGTGATCAAATTAGGTCAGGGACAAAGGGAGAATAAAATGTAAAACAAAATTCAAAACAATTAAAAAATCCAGATTTACTGGGATGGTAAGAGACTGGTTGAAATTGGAGACGATGGCTATTGGACACCCTTCAAACTTGGAACTGAATCTATTTCTAGAGTTAAGTCAAATAATAAACAGGCCTATAAAGTGAACATTAAGAACTGTAAAGACCAGCATTTGCTCAAAACAATTTCAGAGAGCAGAAAATGGCAGAAATAGTGAGTGAATAGAAGCAGTGGGTCCAGTCACGAAGTTAGTATTGTTATATTGTGGGGGTTGCACATAATGCCTGGGAGCAAAACACATATAAATAGCTGAATGTGGATCTAACATCTAAAAAAATTTTTAAATTTTTATATATCAAACACAAGTATGATCCAGCAGCAAGGCTGGGCTTCCTACTCCCACCACCAGAGGGCACTGATGCCCCAAAAACAAAAAAAAAACAAAAAAAAAACCCCACACATATGTATTTTTAAATTTCAAATGATCAAATGTTATCTTGGATACATAAAGAGCTGAAGTTACCTTCATTATTTTGAAAACAACAACATCACCCGTTGCCCCAGGTTCCAAAGGATTTGCTTGTAATAAATCAGCATATCTAGAAAGATATATACCTAGATAAACAGAAAGAGAAATCAAAGGTAATCGTATGTAGGCAGGAAACAAACACAAAAAATTTTAAATGATAATGCTAATAATAAAGGAGATGAAAAATATGAAAACTTTCTTATGGGTAGTAAAATTATCAAGGGCAGTAAGGGAAATTAAAATAATAAATTTCAGGATAGTAAAAATAACATAGTCTGATACAAAAGCTAGGGGGAAATCTAATAAAATTTTTCAAAATCTCTAGGATCAAGATATTTTATAATGTAATCACTGATCTAAAATATACAAAATCTTTTGTGTTTTTTGGGGACATCACTGCCCCCTGGTGGTGGGAGTAGAAGGCCCAGCCTTGCTGGGGCTCAGCCCTATACAAAATCTTAACACGAGAAAAAACTGAATTCGTACTTTGCTGCTGTTGTTAGGTGTTGTACCCTATTACAATATAAACAGTGCCCATCCTTATTGTTTGAGCCCATTGTTGCAATCACTGTGTTAATCCATCTTCTGCAAAGTCTTCTTTTTCACTGTCCTTTTACTTTACACCAAGCATGATAGCCTGTTCCAAGGACTGGTCTCTGTTGGTCTCAACATGTCCAAAGTACATGGGGCAAAATCTTGTCATCTCTGTCTCTGGTTGGAATTTGAAGACCTATTTGTTCTTTTGGCAGTCGATGGTATTTTCAATATTCTTCTCCAGCACAATTCAAATGGATTAATTCTCTGGTCTTCCTTAGTGAATGCCCAACTTTCAAGTTTATATGATGTGACTGAAAATACCATAGCATCTTTGTCTTCAAAGTCACATCTTTGTTTTCAACACTTTGAAAAGATCTTATGCAGGCCAACAATGAGAGTAGAGAAACCAGGAGGATTCGGGGAGGGTGGGCAAAGAAAGGGAGAATCAATCACAGGATCAACCTATACCCCCGCTTCCAGGGGGAGGAACAACAGCAAAGTGGATGAGGAGTGTCAGAGGATGATGTCAGATATGAAAATAATGATGTACAACTTATCAAGAGTTTTTAGAGGAGGAGGAGTGAGGAAGGGAGAGGGAAGAAATAGGAGCTGTTATCAGGGGTTCAAGTGGGAAGAGAATGCCTTGAAAATGATGAGGCAGCATCTGTGCAAATGTTTGACACACTGGATGAAATGTATGGATTGTGGTAAAAAAAAGAGCTCTCAATAAAAGTATTTTAAAAAAACAGAAAATATAAAAAGTCTTGTGCAGATTTTCTTAATGGACTGTATTGTTTGGCCTCGATGGTTCCTTTCATGAGCACGGATTGTGGATACAAGATGAAATCCTTGACTTCAAGCTTTTGTGTTTAACATGAGATTTCCTATTGGTCCAGTGGTGGATTTTGGTTTTTGGTTGTTTTTTTAATTTTTTTTTTTGGGAGGGGGGCATCACTACCCTCTGGTGGTGGGAGTAGGAGGCCCAGCCTTTCCTCCTGTGGAGCCACTGCTGGAAGTGAACCTCCATCCCAGTGGGCCGCAGTCCCGCGCACAACCACTACGCCACCGGGGCTCAGCCCGGATTTTGGTTTCTTTGTATTGAGTTGTAATCCATACTAAGGCTACAAAACTCGATCTTCATTAGCAAGCAACTCAAGTCCTCCTCACTTTCTGTAAACAGGATTATACCCTCTGCATACTGCAGGTTGCTAATGTCTTCCTCCAATCCTGATGCTACCTTACTCTTTATACTGTCCAGCCTCACTATGTGCTCAGCGTATAGATAAGTGTGGTGAGAGGATACGATCCCAACACATCTCTCTTGATTTTAAGCCATGCAGTATTCTTTTGTTCAGTTTTCATAACTCCCTCATAACCCACAGGATCCCTGTGAGTACAATTAAGTGTAATGGAATTCCCATTCAGGTTATCCTTAGTTTGTTATGATCCCCACAGCCAAATGCCTTGACCTCGTCAATGAAACACAAATAAACAACTTTTTTTTATTCTCTGCTTTTAGTCAAAATTCAGCTGATATCAGCAATGATCTTTTTTCCTTGCCCTCCTGAATCTGGACTGAAATTCTAGCAGCTCTGTTTCAATGTGCTTATAAAACTACTATTGGATGATCTTTAGCAAAATTTTACTTGCATTTGATTATCAATGATCTTCTTTTTAAATCTGCACATTCTGTTGGGTCAGCTTTGAAAAGGGTTCAAATAAAGAGCTCTTCTACTCAGTTGGCCAGGTAGCTGTCTTCCAAATTTCTTGGCACACATAAATTGAGTGCTTCATCAGCTTATGGAAACTTTTCAATTACTATTTCTTTAATTTCTGAGGCTTTCTTTTTGGCCAATGCCTTCGGTGAAGCATAAACTTCTTTCTTCAGTACTTTTGGTTCTCACTCATGTTACCTCTTGAAATGGTTGAATGTCGACTACTTCTTTGTGGTACAATGGCTACTCTTTCCATCTTCTTTTGATGAGTCTTGAATTTGGCTCAGTATTTGCACACAGAATCCTTACATATTGAAACTCAAGGCTTGGACTTTTTCTTCAGATCTTTGGGTTTAAGATATATCAAACATATCCCTTCTTTTCGGTTTTCTAACTCTAGATCTTTGCACATTTCATTATATTTTACTTGGGAGTTTCCCTTTAAATTTTTCTGTTCAGCTCTTTGATGTCATTAATTTTCATTTACTTAGCTACTCTCTATTTCAGAGCTTTTTTCAGTCTCTCTTTTTTTGGGGGGGGCGGGGGGGGCTCTGTTCTCCAGAGGTGGAAGTAGGAGGTCCAGCCCCACTGCTGGAATTGAACCTCCATCCCAGTGGGCCGCAGTCCCGCGCACAACCACTACGCCACGGGGCTCAGCCCTTCAGTCTCTTCTGACATCCACTTTGATCTTTTCTTTCTAGTCTTTGTAACCTTTCTTTTTTGTCTTTAAAAGCTGTGAAACTAGTCTCCTTTTCTGGAAATATAACAAAAATTATGTCAACTTAATTACAGAGCTCAGTAAAATAACAATACAATTGTAAAGGTCAATTTTCAATAACAGTAAAAAAAAAATTTTTAATTACCCATGGAAGGACTGCCAAGAATTGTGATTTTGGATTGTCCCACCTGTAATCCTTTTTCACATATGCTCTGAACCTACAAATAAGGAAACACTCATCTTACTATTGTAATAACATCAAAAACTTGCAAAGATCTGAATGGTCTGAAAGGGAACACAATAAAAGGTCCTGGCTATAGTGGATAAAAAGTGGAAAAAAAACAAAATAATTTAAAAGTACTGCTCTGATGCATACTGGTAGAAGCTTGGTCACTTTTCAGGACTAGAACTGAACTAATCCACCCAACTCAACTTACAGCCAAACATTAAATTGATTTTTTTTCAATAAATTGATTTCTAGAGTGAAAAATAACACCAATACGCTCCTTTGAACAATTAACCTTAAGAAAGCAATAGGGCAGTGTCTGTGCTAGGATAAACCTCTGAAGGTAGGAATGAATTGGAAAGAAGGATAAATGAAAAGTTTAGCACAGAAAGTGGAAAAACTGTTATTATACTGTAGATACTACACTTAATGTCAAGAAATTTGTGTGTGAAATGGAAAACCAATGCTCTTTACACCTTCACTCAAATCAACACATACACACACACACACACACAAAAGACAACAAAGAAATACCAGTCTTTTACAAATTAAAAGAAATTACAAATTTAATTTCAGGAAATTAAAAAAAAAAAGAAAACTTTATAGAGATTACCTTACTCTGACACACCTGGGATTACAGTGGGTCAGGTTCAACCTGGCACCAACATTTAAGTCTCTGGTAAAGTTTTGAGATAATTTTTAAAAATGTCTTTACAGAGATGATTAACTGACCAGAATATTAAATAAACATTCATTTTTTTTTTGGGGGGGGGAAGACTTGCAAAGATAATTTATAAACCTTTTTTTAAAAAATCTATACTCATAAACTGGGTATGCTCTAAATTATGGAAATTTCATATACAGAGGAATTTTTAAAAGATCATGGAAAAAAGCTTAATGTTTTTTAGTTCCATCTTTCTACAAACCATTTAAAAGCCTCCTTATATATATGTGCCAGTTTATGTGAAAGTAGCCCTATTAAAATCCCATTTTTGACATTTATTACTATTAAATTCATTGAAATCTAATAGAAATATTGGGTTGAAATTGACTAGCATTCCAATAAAACCGTAGTCGGTTATCTATGTTTGTGTGACAGGTAGTGGGAAGAGTAAGGGGAAAGGAGAAAATGGTTTCAAGCAGAAGTATTAGCAATATAAAAAACTATTTTAATAAGAGAAAAACTATCATCAAGCATACTCTCAAAAAAGAAATTAGAGGAAAAAAAAGAAATTAGAGGAAGAGGACATTTGAAAATTAAATGACAATGTAAGAAAAAACCGCCCCACAAAATCATTTCTTTCATTTATACATCTAGAACATGATCATTTATAATTGCCAATTATCTTACTAAATTATTGCAAAATAAATTTATACTAGAAACACCCATGAATTTTGAAAATTTCTTTTATTTATTCATTTAAAAAATCATTTTATTGGGGATTCATACTACTCTTTATCACAATCTAAACATATATCCATTGTATGCCAAGCACATTTGTACATTTGTTGCCATCATCATTCTCAAGATTTTTATAGAGCTCACTCACCTGATATCGATCAACCATCAGAAATGCATAGGATTCTGAAAGTTCCTTATCTAAGCGCCCATCAAACTTTAGTTCTCTCCGCTTTTCTGTAAACTAAATGAAATTAAATCTATTAACTACTTAGGGACTACATTTTCAAATTATTAACTTTGGTCCTAAAAACTCCTAAGCCTATCAAAGTAAAAAAAACAACTCTATTTTCCTTAAATTTCAGCCCTTTACATTTTAACTGTATAGTTAAACAAACATCCAGTTTGTCAATTTCAACTAAACTTCTAATAAAATTTTAAGCATTCCAATTCTCTCATAGATGCATATTTTAGTTGTCTCTGTATCTCCCATTTTCCTTAGGATAGACAGTTTAATAAATGTTGAATGGCCAAGTTCTATATAGCTAACTAAGGGCAAGAGAAGATGTTCATTCTCAATGCCAGGTACATAGATGGATATCACATATTAATAACTTGGTCTAAGTTATAAACCACTCCCTAAAACTGCTAGTTTTCAGTACAAGCAAATAAATATATGAGGGAGCTTCCCCAAAAGTTATGAAAAAAAAAAACAGAATTAAGATAAATCTATAGACAGTAACTAAATTCAGTATCCTAGAAGATAATAGGATTAATGTTTCCTAGGGATATAGTAGGGAGGTTACAGAGAAATGGTGAGCTAAGAGTATAGGGAAAAAGGAAAAGCTCAAAACTGAATTGTGCTAGTAAGTGTATACATCTTCTTAATATGATTAAACTATTGAATTATATTTTTATATGGCAATAAAACTTAAAAACTGAAATTAAAAAAGAGCAATCTTTTCATGAACTTTTTAAAGTCTCCTTATATGTTCAAAATGTAGACTCCACATCTTAATGTTCAGTTTTCAGGACATTATTGATCTTCAAACTACCAAGGCTTTCACTTTCTCTGAAAGCCAGTAATCCTCTGCCCTGCTAATATTTTCAAAGTTAGTATGTTAATCAATTTCTAAAGGCAGAAAAATATTTAATTTTCCTTTAGAAGTAGACATTAAATATTTCTAAACTTCTCATTGATACTGCTTCAAAATTACACCTGCCAGTTTTCCTTTAACGAAGAACTATTTCCAACACAAAGAGTATTCTAACTTGTACATAAAACATAAATTTACTGTGAAGGATTCCTTTTTGTTCCTATTTGTTCATTACAAATTCCTACTACTAAGACAACCCAGACACCAAGCATTCTAGCAATCACAGGAGGAGGGAGTGTCAATAAAGTAAATCACGAGGAAAGTACAGGTTTGATTTCATTATCTTCCATTCAGATATAATATACTATTGGAGATTTCATTATATTAATGCAAGCTTAAAAAAAAAGCTAGTAACTTCATATGAAAGGGCAAAAACACTGCTTTGAATTTACAAATGAATTTTATACAATGAGCTCCCCTACACTTAAAATTCACTTTTAGGATTCCACCAGGGCACTGATGCCACAAAAAAAAATAAATAAAACAAACAAAAAATAAAAATAAAATTCACTTTTAGGAAACGAAGCTTTATCACAGAGAGAGCTGGCTTTAAAAGTTCATTAGAAATGTTATCAAAAGATAATCTAACTTTTCAACAAGCTTTTTGAAGCCCCTTCATATTTACACATCAATAAGTTTCTATAGTATAGTTCTTTATCAATGTTTAGTGGGTAAGAAAAGATGCCACTTAGAACTGATTTTAAAACATACCTCCTTTTCCAAGAGTTCATTATGTATCAAACAAGCACATTTGTAGTTAAAATTTGCTACAGAGGTTGGTTCAAGGTAAGATGAATGGAGAATGCTTAAAAGATCTTCAAATTCTCGGGAACTTGGAGTTAATAGTTGAAAAAGTGCTAAAAATAAAAAAGTAAAGAATGATTTAGTAAGATCATTGCACTTAAATGCAGGTGGCTTTGTGGGTTCAGTAACTTAAATAAAGTGAAAAAGAGGCAATGGCTATCTCACTTTGTGATATTCAAATGTGGTATAACTGAAGATATTAAGAAAAAAAATCAAAAGCAGTTTCCTTCTTCAACAATGATCGTGCATTTTATACAAACAAGGTTGCAAACTTAGGGATGATACAATAGGCAGTCTAATTGTTGTGGCTCTCTTTTAAGAAGCTGCATATTCTCAACTTATTGCAACTATTTTGTTATATTACTTGAGTCCAGAACGGCAAATTTGATAAACGGCAAACTTGTGAAAGTTTAAAAAAATTAAGACAGCTTGTGTCTATAAAACGACCCCCCCACCAGAGGGCAGTGATGCAAACAAAAAAAAAACTGGGCTGAACCCCGGTGGCGTAATGGTTGTGCGCGGGGCTCCGGCCCACTGGCACGGTGGTTCAATTCCAGCAGTGGGGCTGGGCCTCCTACTCCCACCACCAGAGAGCAGTGATGCCCACCCCCATCCCCACCTCCCCCAAAAAAACGACCCCTAGGAACCCTGGTGGCATAGTGGTTATGCAATAAAATGACCCCATTTTATTTTAGTGCTCAAGTTTGAATAAACTTGCTGCATCATAATGGCTCTTTTGTTTGTTTGTGCATCACTGCCCTCTGGTGGTGGGAGTAGGAGGTCCAGCCTTTCCTCCTGTGGAGCCGCTGCTGGAATTGAACCTCCATCCCAGTGGGCCGCAGTCCCGCGCACAACCACCGGCGCGCAACGCCACCAGGGCTCAGTCCCGTAATGACTCTTAATAGCCAATGAAAGCATTTTTTATGACAACTTTGTGAAGAGGGGAAAATGTGAGGCTTTGGAATCAAACCTGGACACAAATACCAAATCTAGCCTTTACTACCTTTGATGGTTTTTTTTGAGGCAAATCACTAAATTACTATCTCTCAGCTGTAAAATGGAAAACTCCAAAGTTGTCCTAATTATTATCTACCACTATACACTACTAAGACAAAATGAAAAACACTTTAAACTCAGTCCCTCAATAGCAAGATTTTATTTCTCAACCATACTATGTGTGTGCCATGCAATCTTTACAGACATCCGCGGTCACATCTGTCTCCTGCAGAGGAGCTGCTGAGTTCACAGTACCACCCACCCTCCTGAAAAGCGACTGAATGCCACCAGGACTCCTTCCAACCATGCTACACCACAGTGAATGTTTAAAATATTCAGTTAATGGCATTACTGGTAAGTTAGACTAATTTCCACCTTATGAAATACTTTTTACTAATAAACTTACTGGCGAACACTATATAAAATTTCCTCTATTTGTTTTTCAGTGTAGACAGAACTATTCAGAAACTGAAACACCAGACAAGTTGCTATTGATTCCAACACATGACAATATCACATGTAGAATTGTTCCACGTGCTTTGTGATGGCTTTTTCTAAAGTAGATCACCAGGCTTTCTTTTAAACCACCTCTAGTTGGATTTAAGTTGCCAGTCTCCGGTTAACAGTCAACACAACCACTTATAGAACCCAGAAACCCATCGTTAACAGTTCACCTTACCTATGCTATACTTTATTACCAAATTTCTGTCAAGACAGTACTGAAAATCAATGAATGGCATAGCTTTAAATTTTCTAAGTTTCCCTTTGACACTCTTAAAGGCAATATATAGTAGCTACCGAATAAACAGAACAGAATCTAGACTATTCAATACAAAGTGTCCTATAATCAAACTTATAGAAAATAATCTAACTGTAAACTTGATGAGAACAGTTATCTACAATGTCTTATCTTTACCATATCCCTGAAAGAACTAATTACTGAATTCAAGAAAATTAAATGATTGAGAGAACAAAGTGAAAAATATTTTACTTTTATACTGATAATCAAGTATATAACATTTTTCGTTTTACTACATTCCCAAATTCAGTAATTCAGTAACGTAAAACAAAGTGAAAATTCAGAGGCAGGCTAAGAGAAATATTCTCTCAAATATTTTATTAAAGGGCCCAAACTAAACCCAGTGCCATCAAGTAGATTGACTCATAAACCTTTCACAGGTTTCCCAAGACTACCAATTTTTTTTTGTTTCTATTTTTTTGGGGGGTGGGGGGGGCAACACTGCCCTCTGGTGGTCGTGTGCGCTCCCCAGTGCTGCTCCTGAGAGCCGCCGCTGGATTTGAACTGCGCAGGCCGCAGTCCTGCACTCACAGCCACTTACGCCACAGGGGCTCAACCCAAGACTGTAAATTTTTGTTTTGGGGGCATCACTGCCCTCTGGTGGTCATGGGAGCTACCCAGCGCTGCTCCTGAGAGCGGCTGCTGGATGTGAACCGCTAAGCCCGCAGGTCAAAGTCCCGCACTCAACCACTTACGCTACTGGGGCTCAGCCGTTGACTGTAAATTTTTATAGGGCCAAATAATCTCATTTTCCTCTGGCAGAATACCTGGTAACTTTGCATCACCAACTTTGTGGTTAGCTATCCAACACTATCTGAGACTCCAATACACGTTAATAAATGAGGCAGCGAGTAACCTATCAGTATCCTGAACTATAAAGAAGCTATGTGTATATACGCACTTGCAAAACAAAACCTACTGTCACCAAGCTGATTCTGAAGCACAGTGACCTACATAGGCATTCTGGGACTGTAAATCTTTTTTATTTTTCCTCCATAATCTTCATGGAAGCAGACAGCCTCTTTTCTTTCTCCTTGGAGTAGCTGGTAGTTTTAAAACTGTTGACCTTGGAGTTAGTAGATCAACACTTAGACTTTGTGCAATTCATGTTATAGCTGGAATCTTCAATTTTCCAAAGGCTGGACAAATTATTTGCTCATTTTATAGCTTAGGAAACAACACAAAACTACTTAGGAATGAGATTTTAGCTGTAAAAGGACAAAGAAACTGAGTTCTAGACCTATACTTTCTACTCTTTAGTCTTCGCATAAATCTCCCCTGCCCCCTGCCCCAACTCATTTTAACTCTCCTACAGTTGACAGGATCAAAATTAACATTAACTTTTCTTGTTGCCTATATAGGTTACTATCACTGGAAATAGTTCACACATTTAAAAACATACAATTGACTGAGCCCTGGTGGCCTAGTGATTGTGTGCAGAACTGCAGCCCACAGGGTTGACAGTTCAAATCCAGCATTAGTTCTCCAGGAACAAGGCTGGGCTTCTTACTCCCACCAGGGTAGTGATGCCACACACACACACAAAAGCACACATACAATCATGCTTAAAAGAAATCTATGAAATATGTCGAGAATTCATAAACCGATTTCTAATCATATAAGCTTTCTCCCTATTGACAAAATTGATTCTAGATATGAGATTAAAAAGATTTAGAAGGGTACTTAAGAGACTTACAGATCAGAAGAGGCAACTAACAGTTAAAAATAAGAAATTAGGATATAAGAATTATAAATCAGTTATAAATAAGAATTTCAGATAGAAAATACCTAAATGCTCATCAGGAAAATGGAGAAAAGAAACACCGATACATATACACAATAGAATATGCATCACTAAAAAATGATGAACCAGAAAGCACCTCAAAGACCTGGAAAACATTACATTGAAATTGGTCAATTACAAAAGGGCATACATTATGAGGCCATTGTGATAAGGGGGGAAAAAAACCTAAGGCAATAACTTTTATATCAAAGGGAAAAACCTTCAGGTTACACACTTTTAAGGGGAATAGACTGGGGGCTGGGAGAGAAGATGAAACATGAGGGTTGACAGGTACTGAGAGAAGAGAAATGGGGGGGGGCAGCTTAAGGTAAGCTAACGGGGGGGGGGGGGGGTTGTGATCATTTAAACTATTGATCTGAAATGTAAGGTACCACCTAATACACAATTTTTAAAATATTAAAATTGGTTCTTTTGAGTCCCCATACTATCAATAAACATTTTTATTACTAGTTATGTACAAAACTTAAGAACTAAGTTTATATTTAAGCAACTTGTAAGCACTTACGATTTAAATCATCTAATAGTTTTGTTCCTTGGTAAAAGACCATTTTCCTAAATTAGCTTTATCAATTTATGTAGTGTTAATGCACATTTGCATTGTGAAATTATATGCACATCTATGTAAAACTACTATATACATACACGTAAAACTTAGCTTTTAAAATTACATAACTAGTAGTCTAGGGATCACAGGTGTCCACAATTCTCTCTGAATCCAAAAGCAGAGGTTGAGAGGGATTAATGACTACAATTAACTATATGCATGTTTCTGGAAATCATTTGTTTGACTTTTTAAGTATTTATTTTAATAAAAATACTAATATAGGCATGCTTTATAGCAGTTTCACACATATAATGTATGTGAATATATTTATTATATACATACACCCAGCAAGAATAAAGAGTGCAGAATTAGAAAATACATTGGGAGACATTGAGATGAGTAAAAACATGAAATGGATTGAATTTTGTGGACTAGGACTAGGTCTGAGATCACTTAGCACCATTACACAGAATATACATCTATCAATTATTTTATGTGGAAGACTGGGTTCTACCTATTTTTTTCTTTTCTTTCGCATTACTGCTCTGGAGGGAGTAGGAAGCCCAGCCTTGCTCCTGGAGAGCTGCTGCTGGATTTGAACTGCCAAACCTGTGGGCCGCAGTACCGCACACAACCACTGCACCACCAGGGCTCAGCCCTATTTTCCTGTACAGATTTACTTCGTATATAGGGAGACTATGGTACTCAAGACCCAGTTTTCCTTATCAACGATTAAAATTTCATGGAAATTTCTTTTTTGGGGGGGGGGGAGGGGTGCATCACTGCCTCTGGTAGTCGTGGGCGCTACCCAGTGCCGCTCCTGAGAGCCACCGCTGGATTTGAACTGCCAAGCCCGCGGACTGCAGTCCTGCACTTACGCCACCGGGCTCAGTCTGGAAATTTCTTTTAAGAACAAAACTTTGTTTCAAAGAATTCAAAGACACGAGAGAAATTTTGTGGGAAGTGTCCAAGTACAAAACTAGTCATTTACTTCTGAACTAAAACAGTATGGGACCAGATGTATAAACGCAGTTAATTTATAAGAGACTCCCTTGGGCCCCGTAATAAGCACTTGCCAGTAAACATTTCCCAGAAAGTTAATCATCACTACCTCAATTCCCAAGAATTGAGAGAAAAAATAATGAAATACAATTACCAATTTTAGTTTTTATTCAGTGACTTAACGGATTTGGAGAACTGCAAAAGAAGCCAGCAGTGAAGCATCTAAAAAAGTACATTTTTTCCAATTGGGTTAAACCCAATAGTTCCCTTTACATTATGGAAATAGCTCAGTCAATATATTAATATGAAAAAGCTATGAAAGCCAAAACCTATGTAAGGCAGCAAAATCAAAAAAGAGCATTTTACATTTAATGAGTCATACCTAGAAAACAAAGCAGCCTCAAGTTCCAGCACTCACGGGTTTCTTTGGGCATCAAAGGTCATTTTTATGCTTTCCTAGAAAAGTTGGACTGCTAACTGCCAAGGTCAACATTTCAAAACCACAAGCCACTTCTCTGGAGAAAGATGGACCTTTCTAGTCCCCTTAAGTTACAGTCTTGAAAACTCACAGGGGCAATTCTACTGTGCCCCACAGGGTCTCTATGGGTTGGCATTGACTTGATGGCAATGAATTTGTTTGGGGGTTTTTCTGGTCAATAATCCCTTCATCTGGAGCTAAGCTGCGGTGGCGTTGTGGTTGTGTGCAGCACAGCGGCCCACTGGGTTGGTGGTTCGAATCCAGCAGTAGCTCTCCAGGAGCAAGGCTGGGCCTCCTACTCTCACCAGAGGGCAGTGATGCTCCACCCCCACCAAAAAAATCCCTTCATCTGTAATCAGTATTAATTAAACACACTAATTTTACAATGAATTTAATCTCTTAGGCTGAGCCCCGGTGGGGTACTGGTTGGGTGCAGGACTGCGGCCCACTGGCTTGGCGGTTCAAATCCAGCAGCAGCTCTCCAGAAGCAAAGCTGGGCCTCCCACTCCCACCAGAGGGCAGTGATGCCCCCCAAAAAAACAAACAAAAAAATTCCTGAGATAAAGGCACACTAATATTTCTAAATGTAAAAGGGGGGGGGGGGAGAGACACTATATAAACGGGTAAAGCAAAAAAAGCTCACTTAAGTCTTTACATTATAAAAAGATCCTTTCTAGCCAAACTGTAGTAGTGGCCAAAAGCTACTTAAGGATCTGTGGGGTTAAAAACAACAACAAAAAATATCTGTGGAGGCACAATGGTTTAAGAGCTCCAGTGATAGGCACAAGGTTGGCAATTCCAATTCACCATTGGTTTCACAGGGTTAAAGATCTGGTGACCTACTTGTAAAGATTAAGCCCAAGAAGGCCCTCTAGGGGCAAGTCAAGTATGTCTAAGAATCAACTCCACAGCATATAGGAGCTATCTACTAAATGACTTTTACCATAGGTTTAAGTTTCAAAGCTACCATTTACTACTTCTGCCCTTGAGCAAGTGTATTAACCTATCGATACTGGTTTCCTCATCTGTAAATTGGTAATCCTACCACAATGGATTGTTAGACTAGGGCCTACAAATAGAGTTTGCCAATAAAGGTTTTCTCAAGAACGAGGAAGAACAGAGCTAACTACACACCATTTGCCTTTAAGGTAGGCTATATTCAAATCCTAATATTTAATTTCACTAAAAATCAGTCATAAGCAAAGGTCTGCCATAAGATACAATGGCAACCGACTCAATACGGAAAAGTTCCAGCAGTTCTACCTACTAAAAATAATCTAATATTCACTGGTAAAAACCAGATGACCACAACTCATACCTGGCTTTCAAGTCTTCAAAGAAATGATGTTGGAATAACATGTAACAACAGAAGCATGTCTAAGGAAACACCTTTCAAAAGTTGAATTTTCCCTTTCAACTCCATCAAGCGCTAAGCTCCCTTAATTTCGAATAAATCATTGTGGTAAAGCTACTTAAATGTTTTAAATCTATGTGGATCATTATTGCTTTGAGAAGCTGGATGAGTTAATATTTCACTAAATTTGAAAAAGTCCCCTATACTTTTCTTACCTACCAGCTTTGTCTATAGGTGAAAACTAAAAATATAAATTTTACCCAAAAGCACTAGACTCAAGGGAAAACTGGGTTTTATTTCCAAAGTCCTTAATTACTTCCACTTTTGATGTCTTCAATTGATGTCTATTTTACAGCAACTTCTTGAATTTGGTTTAAATAATTTACAAAACATACACATATATCACCTTTTCACATATCAAATCAACTTTCTAGTGCTAACAAAATTTAAAAATGGCATATTGAAAGTTTATATGTATATCCTCAGATACTTAAAGCCTACAAAAGAACTTCTGAAATTTTACCCTAAAAAGAACCTGGTAAGTCATAAAGAGCCCACCCACCTGAATGCACTTCAAACCTTTAATTCATCCTGGGCAACTAACTTTTCTCAGACTGTTACTGAACAGGTTAACCAAATAAACCAAGAAAACTGATGACATTTACAATATTTTCTTGAAGATCAAAATCTGTTACTTTAAAAATACTTCTGGAACTATTCCTCATGCTAGGGAAACAAAGATGAACTTTCCAGTCAACATGGTCTTTTAACACCAAGCATTTCCTTGGCTTTGCCATTCTGAAATTAATGACTTGTACCCTAACTGATGAAAAGCTCCAACAATTCCACGGAGCAGATGGTACTGGCTAAGCGCACGGGGGGAAAAAAAGGGAAGCGCGCAGCTCCACCAAGATTCTAAGACGATTCTTTCCACGATATTCAAACTGCAAACCAGAAAGCTAATACAAGTGTAAAAGTCCCTATTTCCAAAAGTAAACCAGTAAAAAACTGAACCACGTAGGAAAGAGGTCAAAGACTTCCATCAACTAAATCCAGAATACCCAAAATCTCCCGGAGAGTCAAAGAGAGTCTAATGAATGGTCATGAAAATGCTCATGTTCCTCTCTGTTCGTCACAAGATGGCACCAAGATTAAAAAAAAAAAAGAAAGCAAGCAATGACGTCATCATGATTGTCTCCATCGGTTCCAAATGCTACCACGGAACCTGGCCGTGGAGCCTATGCGCTCTGCAAGATCAAGATGGGACTCTTGGGGCAGAAGCTCACTTCTTTCCCCACCAGGCTCTCCCACTAGAGAGTGGACTGCACCCAAGACCTACCTTCCCCTTCAGCTCAAACATAAGAAAACCCCAACTATATTTGGATTGCGAGACCTATTTAATCTAAACTTCAAAATCATGGGGGGGGGGGGGGAGCCCACCCCCAC
>PVJH01037222.1:0-18124 GCA_004026705.1 Nesogale talazaci | reverse complement strand
GTCAGTGGTGTCCTGCTTAAACTCTGGTCACTTTAGCTTTGGGCATTAGTCTCAGAGCTTCTTCTAGCCTCAAGCAGTTCAGAAATTTGGAGTTAGTCATAGTAGTTGTATTTGTGCTTTTTACTAGCAGATTGGACAGTACGTTTGCATTTAAGCAGAGCACTTATCACTGCGGAATAGGCCCTGTTTTGTCGGGAGTTGACTGGGCGTGTCCCTCACAGAATGGGCACCTCCTTTCCCATCATGCTCCTTCACTTCCCTGCTCCCCCAGCGTTCTCGGGGCCCGTGCTTCCTTCCGCAACACCTGCGCGCCTCACCTGTGGGCCTGGAAAGCCCATTGCGCCCCTGCTGAGGCCTCCCTTGTCCTCCCAGGGCGGGCAGCCATGCCTGCATCTGGGTGCAAAGCACGGTCCCGTGACAGCAATCAGCGTGTGTTCATTCAACAAGCCCTTCTGATGACCTCCCCTGGGCCAGACACTGGACGAGGCCTCGGGGCCGCAGAGGCAAACCCAGAGCGCAAGGGGAGCCAATAGTTGGCACCTGTGATGGGGGCTTGGTCAGCCCGGGCCATGGGCCCCTGTGAGGCAGGGCAAGCGGCGGAGGGGGAGGAGGCAGGTCTGAGCTCCGTTTCATGAATGAGACGAGGAGGAGAGGACTCCAAGAACCAGAACAACCCGTGTGCCTTTGCAGAGGTGCAGCTGGAGCACTAACCAACCACAGGACTTGCCCGGGGACACTGGAAAGACTGGGTTTCTGCTGAAGAGTCAGTTTGGATTTTTAATGTATTTGCCTGCCTTTTGTGGCTAGTTATATTATATAATCTCTTGTCAATTTGAGAGGATTATGATTGAAAGGGTGGAGTTTAGCCTGTCAGTCAAGATATAACCAATGGGCTTCTGTGTGGGCATGACCTCTGAGATTTCTGGGATCCTGTTTTTCCTCCTGGGAGGCAGGAGACACCTCTCTCTCTCCCCCCTCACTCCCTTGGAAACTCTTGACTGACAAGACTCGAGACTCACTCCCTGAGAGACGCGCTAGTGACAAAACACGTGGCACTACACGGATAGATTCCATGCCCAGGGAACTGGAGGGGCCACGTGGAGACCCCTGCCAGCGCTGAGACGCTCATAGCACCACTGGGTCCACAAGACTTTCCACCTGGGATCTTCATTGGCATTTGGCATCATCGCATGTGTTTTGTGAATCTGAAGAGGACTTTATAGATTAGTATCAGACATATGGGCTAATATGGTATTTTTAGACTTGATCTGGACTGGGATTTTTTTTTCAATAGTCAATTGCTCATGTATATAAACCTCTTTCTTATACACCTATGAGTGTCAATGGATTTGTTTCTCTAGTCTACCCAGACGTTTTTCCAGTTGATCTAGATGTCCTTCAAGACTACATCTGGTCCTAGGTCTTCAAGCTCACTGACTCAGTCACACGAGGTGTTTAGATATTTCTTTCCACAACTGTACTCCTATACATCTATATAGATAATATCTATATGCTATCTATGTATGAAATATATCTATATATTACCTATTGAATATATATAACATGTTATAGATGTTATAATGTCTACCATAGAACAGAATATATCCATATTATATTCTCTGCTTTGAGCCCTAAGGAAGATGGATGTTGTTAGCGGTCCCCAAGCAGTTCCGACATACCGTGACCAGACTCTGCAAAGCAGGAGGAAGAATCATTGCCTGGTTTTGAGCCGGCTGCACCTTTTTCACTGCCCTCTGCTTTACCCTCCAGGGACTGGTCTCTCCTGATACCATTTCTAGAGCACAATATAGATAGATAGATAGATAGATAGATGGATAAGTGATTGATAGATTGATAGGTGATTGATAGATAACATAGAGATGATAGGTCGATCTAACAGATATTGCGGTTAAGTGTCACACAGAGTGCAGAGGCAGTTAGGTGAAAATTTAACACTTCATTATTTGATCTTTCTTTTAATCCATTTTAGCTTTTTCTACTTTTCTGCTTCATTTATTTTGTTGTCTTCTTTTTTTTTAAAAACATTTTGACTACAGCCCACAGGGTTGGCATTTCAAATCCAGCAGCAGCTCTCCAGGAGTAAGGCTGGGCCTCCTACTCCCACCAGAGGGCAGTGATGCCCCCCAAAAAAGTATTTTATTGGAGGGCTCATACAATCCTTACAACAGTTCCTATTATCAATTGTACCATCAGCTTTTTTTTATCATTTTATTGGGGGAACGTACATCGCTTATCACAATCCATACATGCATATACCATGTCAAGCCCCTTGCAGGCCTGCTGCCGTCATCATTCTCCAAACATCTGCTTTTCCACTTAAGGCTTTGACACCAGCTTTTTATCTTTCCCCTCCCTCCACGATCCCCCCTCCCCTACCAACCCTCAATACTTTATAAATTATTATTGTTTTGTCATATCTTACACTGCTTGACGTCTCCCCTCGCCCACTCCTCCGATGTCCGTCCTCCGGACAGGAGGCCATGTGTAGATCCTTCTGATTGACTCCCCTCTCTACCCCACCTTCCCTCCACGCATCCGGTGTGGTCTTCATTTGTATGTTTTTTTCCCTTGTTTTTGAAATTCAAGACAGGCAAATCTCCAGATTGAGTCCTTGGATTCATGGTGACGCCCTGATAGCTCTCCACGCAGTCACCTGACCTGAGCGAGCCTCACTGCCGACCAGCAGGTCCCCTCGGAGGCCACGTTGTGTTGCAGCATGGCAGGGTTACCCTTGGCTCTGTAACAGTCGTGTTGGCACACAATCCACATGGTTTACAGGAGACAACAGTTGGATCACATGCAGAAGAGTTGCACAAGCCCGACCACAATCATTCTCGGAGCCTTTTCGTCTTCCTGCACCCACTGCTACCAGCTCCCCTGGGAGGCAGGATGCTCTGTGCGGCCCCACGGAGAGGAAATCTCTGGGACAGGCCAAAGTACAGAGCCCCGAGTGGGTGCGGTGACCAGGGCGGGTGGGAGAGGGCGCCCATGGCCCACAGACCAAAGCCCCTGCCCCCGAGTTCAGTCTGCCTCATGGCGCCCCAAAGGCAGAGGGAGCTGCCCGTGGCATTCCGCGGCTGTGGACCTGTACAGAGGCAGAGGCGGCGTGCTTGTGGGTCTTGGTTTCCCTCCGAGCAGTGGGTGAATTCAAGCCTCCACTCACTGGGCAGCAGGCAGCCCGGTGCTCACCCCCCTGGGCTGGCAGGGATCCCTGCAAGAAGGAGCGAGGGCTGCTCTGCCGTGGATGATGAGTGGGGGACTGGACAGGGGTGCCCAAGGCTACACACGGTGCCAATGAAGGTCACTCGCTCACAGACTCACAGGAAAGTGGCAAACTCAAGCTTGTTAGAGAGGGGGCACATAAGAGATGGGAAAACAGCCTTGAGGCCACCCCGACCACCCCCAGGGGGAGGAGAACCCTCCTCCCGCCGCCTCCCCCGCCCAAGGCCATTGGCCAGGAGGCAGAGGCCCCTCCGTCTTCTCTTACCCCATTCCTGTCCCTAGATGCCTCCCTGGGCCCTGGCTGCCAATGGCCACCCAGTGACAGTCGTGGTGATGGGGGTGATTAGGGACATTAACAGGTTACCACAAGCCAGGATCAAAGACCAGTCAGGATACAGTCATGGGCCCCGAGGAGCACTTTCTATCAGCCTCGGCTCCTCAGCCCCACCGCGCCTTGTCTGCTGTCCTGTCCTGTGGGCCCAGAAACCGCCTGCTCCTCTCTGGACTCAGGCTGTCTGTGGCTTCTCTGCTTGGGGCCCTGGTCTCTGCGGCACAGCCTCAACCGCCCCCCTCCTGCAGGTGGCTCCTTTTCCCTAAGGGTGCTGGGAATTCTCTCTGCTCCTTACCCCAGGGGACCCCCAGTCCAAAGGAGGCCTCAGTGAGTGTTCTCAGACCCTCCTGGCATAGTCCCACCCAAGAACCATATTTAAGCAAATCCACTTGCCCACGTGATAAACTCAAGACCAAAATCAAAACCAGGGCGGAGCCCCGGTGGCGTAGTGGTTGTGCGCGGGCTGCGGCCCACTGGGACGGAGGTTCAATTCCAGCTCCACAGAGCAAAGGCTGGGCCTCCTACTCCCACCACCTGAGGGCAGTGATGCCCAAAAAAACGAAAAAAAAAAAAATCAAAACCAGTCTCAATGCCATGTGTCAATTCCAACCTATAGTGATCTGGTAAGACAGAGGAGAACCCACCCCCCTCCCCAGGGGTGTGTGTGTGTGTCCAAGGCTGTGAATCTTTTCTTTCTTTTTAAAATCATTTTATTGGGGGCTCTTATAGCTATTATAACAGTCCATAAATCAACCATATCAAGCGACCTTGTACAATGCTGCCATCGCCATTTTCAAAACATTCTCCTCCTACGTCGGCCCTTGTATCAGCTCCTTTGGTTGCCCCCCTCCCCCCCCTCCCAAGGCTGTCAGTCTTGGTGGGAGCACCTCCTCTTTCTCCCTCAGAGCAGCCAGGGGGCTTGAACTGCTGGTCTTGCAGTTAGCAGCCTCACGCGCCATGCGCCCGGCCGCCCGAGCTCCCGCACGCATGAGAGTAAATACACTGTACACGTGCACGTGCAGGTCTCGGCGCACACCTTTTCTCTGCGAACACCAGGGGCTGCCCTCATTCCAATTCCACTGAGACCCCGTGGCGGGGGGCTTCTCCACCACCCCCTTTCCACACTAATCACCCCTCCTCTGCCAGTGGGACACTTGTCATCCCCCCCCCTTAGCCTCCACATGCGTGTTCACACATTCCCTGTATGTAGCTGCGCCCCAGAGCCGACCACTACCCTCCTGGGACGGGCACCCTCCACCGTGCTGTACCCAGACGGAGACTGTGTGTGGCATGCAGTGGGCAGTCCTCAGCCAATGACTTGAAGGTGCCAGACAGGGGCCTGGGCCCCCGCCTTAGTTGGGGACGTCTCTGGGGGTCCTCCCGGCTCCAGACAGCCTCCCAGCACCGCCTGCAGTCTCCCTGAAGTCACCCCTCCTGACCCTCGGCTCAACTTCCTTACAGGCGCCTCTCCCAAGAGCCCGGGAAAGAGACCCGCTGCTCTCCTGTCGACTGGCCCACGGGGACCTCAGCGGTTCCAGCGGAGCTGATGCCGCGATGTGTGAGAAGCCGGTCGCCAGACCTGTCTTTGGAGGGGCCTCTCCATCGATGGTCCCGGTCAGAGACCCGAAGGGGCTGCATCAAACGCCCTGGTGGGCTTCCGAGACTGTAAATCTTTATAGGAATAGAGGCACGCCTCCTCTTTCCCCCCAAAATTGGCAGGGCGGTTTGAACCTGGAGTCTGTGGTTGGCACGCTAACACTACATGATACGGCAGCCCTAGCGGGCAGGGCAGGGCTGCCCTGGGGATTTCTGAGACTGGAACTCTATGGGAGTCAGGAAGCCCCAACGAGCTCCCGTGGAGGGGCTGCTGGTTTTGAACTGCTGACTGTGAGGTCAGCGGTCCAGTGCATAGTAACCACAATGCTATCAGGGATGCCACGCTCCCCAGGGACTCCCAAATAACCCTTCTACCTCTAATTCTTCACTGGAGTCCATTGCTCAAAAACCCGGCCAAAGGCCGTGTGACAAGCTGTGTCAATGAAGCGGCCAGCTAAGGCCCACCTGTCTGTCAATCGTCCTGAGCTGGATTATCCACATCCAGGTGGGCGGCCAGTGTCGGATCCAAAGGCGTGCTCTGTAAGGAGTTCCGAGAAGGACTCGAGAATGACCAGAGTGACTCAGCATGCGAAACGGCTTCCCATAGGTTTCTTTAGTTCATCGGTGGCACTGGGGTGGGGTGATGGATTCTCACCTTCCAGGTAGGAGACCCAGGGTCTGTGCCTGCTTGGTGCACCTTGTGCACGTCTCTCTCCGGAGACTTTCAGAATAAGGCAGACAAAGATGAGTGGCCGGGGACTCACTCCTGAAAACCCACCCGTGGAGACCCTACAATCACAACGGGCAGATCCGTCCTGGACGTCGGGCGGATGGAGTACACGGGGCCTTCACGAGTTCTGAATGGCTCAGCAGCTCCCGGCCGATTAATGAGCTCTTCGTTCAGCTGGTTCCAGCCACGTGCGGTTTGGGGAGGGTTGGGGACAATGTCTAGTCCTGAGCCGTCTTTCTAACCACCGCTAGGTCTGAGCCCCTTGTGGCCGCTGCTGTGTCAGTCTGTCTAGGCCAGGGTCTTCCTCGTTTTGCCGACCTTCTGCTTGAACAAGCAGGATGTCCTTCTCCGGGTTCTCAGAGCGTCTGATGACAGGCCCGGAGACGAAGGGCTTGGTCCTTCGAGCATTTCAGTGGTGCTTCAGCCCAGACAGATTTGTCAATTTGTCTGCAAGTTCATGGGGAACCCAGTGTCCGTCACCAGTGCCATAATTCAGAGGACTCGAGGCTTCCTTTGAGGGGTACCGGTCCCCACAATCGAACGGTCTAAGGGGCAGCTGTGTCATGGAGGGACATCAGATAAGGCATGAGAGTGCTCACCTCCGGATGTGGCTCTTCTAGTGTAGGACGACGGACGGATGGAGCCAGGCCTGCGCAGCGAGAGAGAATATATTTCCAACCAAGCCTTATATACTCAGGGAGTGTACAAGCCCCCCCTAATTACAGGTAACCACATAGGTAACAAAGCGGGCTGAACCCTAAGCCAAGGTCCCTAAGGACATTAGAGGAGTAACCTAACACCAGTGCCCAGGGCAGATAGGGGGGAGGGGCTGCCTTCAGAGCCCAGAGAGCAATGGCTTGTCTGCTCTTTTAGCTAACCACATAGCAATCCGGCGCATGCTTGTACGGGAAGATGTTAAGGTAGCACTCCTCTGGGAGGACAGAGTGGGGAAAAATAGTAATGACGAGGATGCGATTGGGGTGCTGGCCTCCCTCTACCCCAGAAACCCAGCCTGTCCGGCTACAGAGGAGGCCCCATCCGCGGACACTCACTGCCCGTTCTTTGCGTCCCTCCTTCCTCCCTCCTCGTCCTCATCCCCATGCACTGGGGACAATAGAAGATACCGTGGCTTGAATCAGGTCTGCAAAGTGACATCTTTGGGGGGAGGGGGAGTTTGCTGGCGTTTGTTTTCAACACTTTGAGCTCTTTCGCAGCACATCTGCCCGGGCATCAGGTGGGTTCATGCCGGCTGCTTTTCCAGGTGCTGATTGGGAATCGGAGTAAAAGGAAATCCCTGACAAGGCCCTTCTTTCGTTTTCAAATCCAGACCGGTAGCCTTGAGCGTCATCATCAAATGCCTCAGGTCTTCTTCAAGAGCATGAACAGGGCCATGATTGCTGCCTCTGGTGGGCTGACGAGTCTTCCTCCCATCCTAAGCCCCCTTCTTCCTTGTATCCCCACCCCCGCTCCCACCCTTATCATCGACTTGATCCAGACTCCTCGGAACCCGATGGGACCAGATGGAAGTGCCCCTGTGAGTGTCCCAGACTGTACCCCGTCATGGCAGTGGACAGTCTCCTCTTTCTCCAGGGGACCGGCTGGGGGTTCCAAACAGCTGACCTGGCAGTTAGCAGCCCGAGGCGTAACCAAATCTGACCACTGTGTGGTGTGCACTTGGGAAATGGGTGTGTCAGGGTTCCAGCCTTCCCACACTCAATCATGACACAGGGGTGAATTACAGAGTGCCATGCAATGCCAGCGACAGCATTTTAGACACTTGAGTGCACACTCCATCTTTGTCCTTCACCTATCTGTAGGGCGTGTGGCTAAAATGTCCCTGCACCTGGCCCACGACGATAAGGGTTCTGGTTGCCTGATGGAGGTCACAGATAACTGGATCCTCCCCAGGGCTCGCTCAAGTTCACCCCAAATGAACCTGGGAGGCAAGATGATGTCATCCCCCCACCCCCCCCACCCCGTGAAGGCTGGTCCCCTGGGACTTCATCAGACTTACAAAACTGGCTGGGTGACTGGCGGCTGCCTGCTTGTCCACGTCAGCTAGAATCGTTTTGCTTCCAGCTGGCCTCTGCAGGGCTAGGTCTCTGCTCTCCCGGGCCTCATTCTCAACCACGGGGGGCCTCTTTTTAGTGCACCTCACAGATACTGCGCTGTTGGTTCTTCTCCCCGATGGTACCAATGTGGAGTTTGAGGTGGAGTCCAACCTATCAATCAAATCACCGCCTGATGATGCACCCATGGAGCTGTGACTGTTTATAAGTCTAGTGCTGAGAACTTCTCTCCCACTGGACACTTTGTGTTTCTGCCTGCCTGCAATGCTCATCTGCCTCGGGGGGGTGGGGTGGCTGCCCCTGTGGCCTGCTGATGCCAGAGCTGTAGTGTCCTGCCACCTGCCTATGGGCCACGGATGCACTGGCCTCTGCCCCACCAGCCTACATCTCCCCGCCTGTGTCCTCCACCGGCAGGCGTGTGGGTCTGAAGAGGACTCTGGTTGGCACTGGCCTCAGGGACTTGCGTTGGACTGGGTGGGGGTCTCATTCTTGATATGGAACTTATTTCTTAATAGAAAGTTCTTTCTTACTCAGGTGGGAGTGTCACTGGTTTTGTCTCCAGGAAACTCGAGCTGCACACACAAGCTGTGTGGCAACCCTGCAGGGGACAAGTCTATCCGTGCCATGTTTTTTCTGCAGCAGGTCCTCCCTCTGTCTCTGTGTCACACTCGGTATTGTAATGAAATGCGCAAAGTCCTGGAGTTAGAAAGTCACACGGGAAGGGCGGGCTCAGCGTTTCTCAAGCTGCAAGTGCAGAAGAAAAAAAAAAATCAAGCCTCGAGTTCCCAGATTGAAGGATTCCACGGGTGAGAAAGAGGTAGGCCCTCCACAGGATGGACTGGCACCGTGGCGGCAACCACGGCTCAAACCTGAGAATGATGGTGGGGATGGCGCGGCCCTGGGCAGTGCTTCCTGCTGCTGTACGTGCGGCTGGTTTGAGTCCACTCAATGGTGGCGCCTAACACTGGCACAGGCAAGATATTAGACAACGCAAGAAGCATCATAGGGAGATGGAAGGAAGACCCACAGGCAGTGCACCGAAAAGAACTGAAATTCAACGCTCACGTGATCAAGATCCAGTGGGGGGAAGGAAGAAGTCCAGGCTGCACTGGAGCCATCAGAGCAAACAAGGCTCCAGGAATTGATAAAGACCTTTTGAAGTGGTGCGACAAATCGACACAGTGCCAGAAGCATCACTCGTCTATGCCAAGGCATCGGAGGACCATTCAGCTGGAAGAGATCCATAGTTGTGCCCACGCCAAAGAACAAGGGTCCAACAGGATGCAGAAATGACCAAACAACATCCCTGACATCACACAAGAGGAAAATGCTGCTAAAGATACTTCGAAAACTAGTTGCCACAGCTTATCAATAGGAAACTGCTTGAAATTCAAGGTGGATTCAGAAGAGGAGGTGGGATGCTGATGTCATGTGGGTCTTGACTGAGAGCAAAGAATACTAGAAAAATGTTTACTGATGTTTCACGGACTACGCAAAGCCATTCAACTGTGCAGACGATAACAAACTGTGGATAACACTGCAAAGAATGGGAATGCCAGAACACTCCATTGTGTTCACGTGGAGCCTGTGCGTAGACCAAGAGGCAATCATGGTCTGAAAGAACAAGGGGATGGTTTCAAATCAGGAAAAGCATGTGTCCGGGTTGTCACATGCCACATCATGCTTATTCAATCTGTATGCCAAACAAATAAGCTGGACTATGTGAAGACCACAACAGCCTGTGATACGCAGGCGACACAACTTTGTTTGAAGAAATCATAGGGGACTTGAATAACTTACTGATGAAGATCAAAGAACATGAGTTTCTGTGCATTGAAAACCAGGATCCACACAGCCGGACCCAGAGACAAGGTCATGAAAATGGAGAAGGCCCAAGCTGTGACGGTTCTCCTGACTTGGATCCACGGTGAACACCCCAGGGCATTCAGGAACGCGGAGGACACGCTGCACCGGGCGGGGGAGACGCACGAACACTATTACCACAGTAAGGGGCTCACCAAGCCTCCCGACAGCCACGGAGATGGAGCCGGTCTGGGCAGCATTTCACTCCCGTGAGTCAGAGCTGACGGAACCAGTGGATGCTGCTCAGAAGGGGATGAGGAGACTCGGGACATCACTCGGCCTCCCTTTAACCCATTTTGACACTTTCCTGAGCAGAACTTCCTTGACTGAGTGGACTGACACCGCAGGTCCTTTTCTGAGGCCTCCTACACTTTTAACTCAACGCGATGAGTTCCCTTCTGGGTAGGACTCCCTTGCATGAGGACAGCCCAACTTACTCCCAGAGGAAACGAGCTGTCTTTTCCGTTTTTACACTGACAAACCACGCTGCTGTTACCATGCGTGCTGCGTTTCTGTGCACAGGCGTTTCTGTAGGGCACACACGCACCTGGTGGTGGAATTGCTGCACTAAGGGAGACATCTTCTAAGTCAAACCAAATCATTGTCTGAAGTGTCTGAACCAATTTGCCTCTCTCCGTCATATCCTTGCCAACACTTGGTCCTGTCAAACTTTTCCCCACTCCAGAATCTAGTAAATGTAATGTCATCGTTATGGTTGGAGTTAGCATTTCTCTAAGTTTGCCACGAGTAGGTTCAGACTCACAGTGACCCTAGAGGGCACAGCAGAGTTGTTCCTCAGAGTTTCTGTGACTCAGTTTTTACCTACGGAGTGAGTTTGAACTGGCCAACCTCGTGGTGAGGCGCACAGTACTTAACCCGTGGAGCCACCAGGGCTCTTTAAGATAGAGCAAAGTGCCCATTCACTCCTCTTCTGTGCGTCTGAGACTGCAAGTTCCTGTCTCTTGCCCACTTCTCTAACTGGATTGTTGATCTCTGGACGCGTGTTACACATTCTGAATGCCTGGAGTGAAGTCCCAGGGTGAAGTCCCACCACATGGACTCACGTGCAGACCCGGCAGCTCCTCACCCCCACTCATCGTGCTTCTTGGAGCCTGTTTCCCCACGTGTAAGGATGTCCTGTGAGGACTGCATGAGAAGGATTCTGTGAGGTGCCTGGAGCAGCACCCAGGGCCAGTCAGCTCTGTCCCAGGAAGCGCTGGTGATTGAGGATAAACGGAACAAGCACCTCGTCCCCTCTACTAGGCCTTCATTTTCATGGCTTCCTTTGCCTCTTCACGTGGTGGGAGCTGTGCCATCGGGGCAGGAGTGGAAACTGGCATCAGCTGGCCTGGCTCCCACAGCCCCTGACGGTGTCAGCAGTGGCTGGGGACGCCGTGCATCTGGGACTATGACAGGCACCTCGAATGCCTGACATGCACCTGGGCTGTTAGAGCGGATGCTCCCTGAGTGGGGCAGATGGCTACTGGTTCCTAACGTCAGAACCTGCAATTAGACTGAACACAGTAACACTGGCTAGGGATTGGAAAAGAACAAGAAGAGTTGCGGGTCCAGGCTCCTTGGGGAAGTCACAGGAACCGGGCCTCACCCGCCAGCGCGGTTCTACTCGGCTTTGCCTGGACCTCAGTCAGAGCTCTTAGGACAGTGCTGCCGGGGCTTACCCCTAAAATTCTAACGCCTGTATTTCTGGAAAGGAGCCTGGAATCGACACAAAGAGGGCCTCTAAGTCCCGCTGGGCAGCCCCGGAGGGTGTCCTAGGCAGTCGGGCTTCCCAGGAACGGACAGCCTCATCTTTCTCCCTCGGAACCGCTGGTGGGTTTGAACGCTGAGCAGGCACTAGGTTCCCGGTCGGGGCGGCCCAAAGGGCTCTGAAGCAGGGGAGTGTGGAGCTGGGGTGGCTGATCTGGGTGATGCCCTCCCTACCCCAGAGTTGGAGGCGGGGCCAGATGGACTAAAGCTGCCTCCCCACCCCCACCCCCCCTTGAAAATGAGGGTGGGTGGGGCCCATAAGCTAGTGGAGGTGCAGGCTGCACACCCGGGCTCGCAAAGCCTTACCTGGCCCCTTCCACGGAGTCAGTGGCCGGGAACGCAGCCCGGGCGGGCGGTGGGCGGGGCCCCGCGTCACCGCCGACGTCAGCCCGCCGCGCTGGCACGCCGTCTCCGGGGGCGTGGTCCGAGCCGCCCACTCCGCGCTCGCCGCCGTCGGTGACGCACTGCCACCCGGGGGGCGGCGGGAGCCCCGAGCGCACGGGGAGGGGGCGTGTGTGGACACGGGCTTGGCATTGCGCCCCCGGATTCGGATGACGTGACGCGTGCGTTAAGCCGCACGTGGTTAGAAGAAAGCGCGGTTTCCCGCGCAGCGGCTGGTTGCAGCCATTCGCCCCGGGGCTCCCCTGAGGTAGCGGTGCCCGGTGCCCGGGGGCAGGCAAAGGGGGAGGGCTGTTACCCCACGGGGTGGGAACGCGCGCGGGGGGGCGGGGACAGATGGTGGTCGACGAGGCACGCCGGGGCCGAGGGTCGTGCCCGTCGACGGGCGGGGTGTCGTCCTACACGGCCACGGCGCGCCCGCAGTGTGCCCAGCGCGGCCCTCAGCACCCCACCTCCGGGCGAGGCGCTTCGAAACGGGGATCAGTGGATTTTGGGGGGGCTTTACTGCCCTCAGGCGGTGGGAGTAGGAGGCCCAGCCTTTGCTCCGTGGAGCTGGAATTGAACCTCCATCCCAGTGGGCCGCAGTCCCACGCACAACCACTACGCCACCGGGGCTCAGCCCTATTTTTATATCTTACACCATCTATGGTCTCCCTTCACCCACCTTTTTGTTGTCCTGTGTGTGTGTGAGAGAGAGAGAGAGAGATCATTGCCATCAGTTCCAAAAGCCTCTTTTTTTTCTCTCCCAAAGTGTCTGGTGGTTTCGAACCGCTGACTTTGGGGTTAGCAGTCCAACATGAGACTCACGCCACCGCCAGGCTTCCTTTTGTACGACTATTACTCAAAAATCTTAATTCTCCTTTCTGTCACGCCATAGTAGCCACATACACAACTAGCAAATGTAAAGGACAATCCTATCGTTAATCTTTCATTACAGTCCGATCATGTCCACAGCCCAGCAGCCCCTCATGTGCACATCAGGGAAGAAAACAATAGAATCGGGCTGAGCCCCGGTGGCGTAGTGGTTGTGCACGGGACGGCGGCCCACTGGGACGGAGGTTCAATTCCAGCAGTGGGGCTGGGCCTCCTACTCCCACCACCGGAGAGCAGTGATGCCCAAAAAACTAAAAAAAAAACTAAAAAAAAAACAATAGAATCAGGAGTAGAACTCCATCAAAACTGTTCATTTTCATATTCACCTGGCCCTTCCATGAGGCACATGAATGTATTCGATTCACAGAACTGAGCACAGCTCAAATGGTGTGGAAGCTGGAGACAAAGGCCTATGCAAATATATTTATATAGGGAACTCCACCATAAACCTAATCAGGGACATGTACAAACACTTTCCAGAACTCACTGCCAACAGTCAGTGTCAACTCAAGACTGCCCCTGCGAGGTGCAGAGCCTGTAACTCTACCAAAGAAGAAAGTCTCTCTCTTTCTCTTCCTCCCTTCCTTTCTTTCTTAACTTTCAAGGGCAACATCATTTCCCTTTCCTATCGTCTGTCAGTCAGACCCCCAAACAAGTCACCCCAGCATTTGTGAGACAGGCGGGACAGCAGGGAGGGCCGGTGGAAGTGGCGCCTTGTCTCGCTCAGCAAACAGGAATCATGCATTCAGTGTAATCAGTGTCGCTTCCCCAGGCCTTGACCGGGGCAAGACAATAGCCCAGGGCACTTTGACAGTAACAAGGTGCTTTGCATTTTGCTCCTGTCCTGTTGGGCTGCTTGTCCCAAGGCCAGCAGCTCAAAACCACCCGCCGCACCAGCACAGGAAAAAGACAAGGCTGTCTACTCCTGGAAAGAGAATTTCAGAATCCCACGGGGGAGCTCTCCTCCCCTCAGAGTCGCGATGAGTGGGCATCTACTGGATGGCAGTGAAGGTTTTGTTTTGTTTTGTATGCTTATTTGATTGGTGCCTTTCTAGATCTACTCCAGGTGACAGCGGATCATTTAAATCAGAGTGCGTCTCTGCCTCCAAGCCCCTCAGAAGGCTCCAACCCTGCTGTGCTGACTCCCGGCACCCCTGTAAGACAGGGCGAACTGCCCAGGTGGGTTTCTGAGACTGCAACTTTTTGTTTGTTTGGTTTTTTTGGTCATCACTGCCCTCTAGTGGTGGGAGTAGGAGGCCCAGCCTTTGCTCCATGGAGCTGGAATTGAACCTCCATCCCAGTGGGCCGCAGCCCTGCGCACAACCACTGCGCCACCGGGGCTCAGCCCATGAGACTGCAACTTGATCGGAGTGGAAACCCCCATCTTTCTCCACACTGCCCCCGGTCTGCCCCGTCCATCACCGACCTTTCACTGCTACAAAAGAAACAGCGAACATGCTGCACGGGCCGGCGGTCCCTCAGGGTGGTGATCTCTCACGGTGGCACGGAGTGTGGGAGTGAGGAAAACACCTGCTTTAGCCATATCATTGGGAGGGTTCTGTAACCTCCCTGCGTTCGGGTGAGCTCAGGGGTCCTGAGGGGCAGCCCAGTACTTGGGCCTAGTACCCGGGCAGGGACAGATCATAAAATTGCAGAGAAGAGCGGTAGCATAGTCCCCAGCTCTCAAAATGTACACTGAATTTTGGAAAATGTTCTGGATATGTCTGAAGTTTCTGTGAGAAGCAAAAACCAGTACAACAATGGCCAGTTAGTACATCTGGGAAATGCAAGTGAAAATGACAATGACCTACCGCTTCACACCTTCTTGGTGGTTAAGGAGCCTTGGTGGCATAGAGGATTGTGTGGGAGGTTGCTACCCGCAAGGCTGGCAGTTCAAAACCACTAGGCTCTCTCAGAGAAAAAGATGAGGTTTTCTACATTTGGACAGAATTATAGTCTTGGAAACATATTCATGGGCATTTGGGCTAGTTCTACTTTTGAACTATTAAGAATAAGCTACATACTGGGCTGAGCCCCAGTAGCGTAGTGGTTGTGTGTGGGACTGTGGCCCACTGGGTTGGCGGTTCAAATGCAGCAGCAGCTCTCCAGGAGCAAGACTGGGCCTCCTATTCCCACTAGGGGCAGTGATGCCCACAAAACAAAACAAAAAATAATAAGCTACGTACTCTAAACATGGATTTGTATATTTCATTTTCCCTGGATACATACTTAGAATTGAATAACTGGATCATATGATAGCCTAGCTTATGAACTAGGATATAGTTCCTATTTTGAGACTTGCCGCCTCTTATTCCAAAGTACTTTTACCATTTTAGATTCCCACAAGCCCTAGATAAGGGCTCTGGCGTCAACAAAGCCTCAGCAGAACTTACTATTGTCTCTGAATCTTCCATCTTAACTCACACTCTGCCGTTGCGTCGTTTCCGGCTCATCGCGGCGACCCTGCAGGACAGAGCAGAGGCCCTCTGTGGGCGTCCACGTCTCCCTCTCTCCAGGAAGGGACACCTCGTCGCTTCTTCACCAGACGGAGTTTTCAGAGCCCTCAGCAGGTAAGTAAGATGCACGGTTTGATAAAAGTACCACATACGTGTCTTGACTTTCGAATGAAAGCAGTACAGTGGGCGTGTCCTGGGATTTGTTGGTGGAATTCAGCTTGAGGAGATGGCACTACTTCCAGGCTGGCTCGTTATGGACTGGAATATTGGTTGCAATGACACACTGTAGTAGTGCCAGGTGAATGGGGGAGAGGGCACAGGCAAAGCTTCTGGGTAATGAGCATTCGTTCAGGCCTACACATGGGCACGGGAACCCTTGGCAGGTGACTTCTGTTTTAAAAGAAGGTACTCAGAAGTACTGTTGACTCTGAGGGACTGAGGTCCCCGCAGAATGGCCCTTCCATCTTGTTTACCGTTGATGTTCACTGGCCGGTGTGACAGCTACATCAGCTCCTGTCAACTTGAGGAAGGGGTGGAGTCTAGCCTGTCCACCAGGTGGCAGCTTGATGACCTCATTTGGAGGAGTGATAGGGAAGCCAAGTGCCCTCTCTCTGCTCGTCTTCCTGCCTACAAGCCGTGGAGCTCCTCGGATGGAGCAAGAGTCCTGGAGACGCTTCCACCGCCACTGGATCCACAAGACTTTCCCCCCACTGGCCTGTGGGCATAGTCAGCTCCCACAACTAATCACAGGTTCAGTAGGCGCAATTGTATGGTTAAGATTGATAAAGATTATAGTAAAGTCATGGAGAAATAGGAGAGATGGGAGAGAGTAAAATAAAGAAGTCAGACACATTCATGGGAGCATACGAGCTCCTCTTGGTGTCTGCGTGAAGGTGTGGGAGGTGGGAACTGCAGGAGCGAGAGAGCAATTATTACTAACCGAGGCTTATCTCTCTTTGGGGGCGTGCATGCCCCCTCGTTATAGGTAGGACACACTGCACAGGAAGGGGTGGTACAGAAAGCAATACAAGCAATAGGAGGGGGATATACAACGGGCATCAGCAGACCGGGAAGGGGATGAGCTTGGCGTGTACTCGTAACAGGAAGGGGAGGGACTAGGAGTAGGCATGTGACAAGAAGGGTGGACCCTAGATTCATGATGGCCGCCTAACCTTGGTCACCCTGGAGTGGGCTTGACCTCCCTGGGTCCTCCTTCAGTGAAACAGTCTACCATCCTTATCAGAAGGGGGCGGGCCTACTCAGGGTGGGACCGACTATACAGACTGATTGTTCTAGATCAGAGGTCCTCACACTTTGTGTGTGTGTGTGTGTGTGGCATCACGGCCCTGGTGGGAGTAGGAAGCCCAGCCTGGCTCCTGGAGAGCTGCTGCTGAATTTGAACTGTCAACTCTGTGGGCCGCAGTCCTGCACACAACCACTAGGCCACTGGGGCTCAGCCATGTTCTCAAACTTTTTAAACAGGGCTGGACTATAGTTAAAAAAACAACTGCGGCCCACTGGGATGGAGGTTCGATTCCGGCTCCCAGGAGCAAAGGCTGGGCCTCCTACTCCCACCATCTGAGGGCAGTGATGCCTGAAACAAACAAACAAACAAACAAAAAAAAACTATGGGCTTAGCCCTGGTGGCGTAAGTGGCTGAGTGCGGGACTGCGGCCCGCGGGGTTGATGGTTCAAATCCAGCGGCGGCTCTCAGGAGCAGCACTGGGTAGTGCCCACAGACCACCAGAGCCGTGATGCCTCAAAACAACAAACAAACAAAAAAACTATGAGCAAATTCACTGGGGGGGGTGGGCAGAGCAGTCGACTGCTAAGCAGGACAGGCAGCGGCAGGAAAACACCCAGTGACCGGATAAATGTCCTCAGCAGGCTGCATGTGGCCCACGGGCCGTAGTTTGAGGGTGCCTGCTCTAGGTGGATGAACTCTCAGGGAGAATAATCCCTGCCCAACTTTCGTTGACCTCCACGTGTACCGTCATTTACCACGTGCATCTAGGGTGGGCAGGTATCGGAGGAGGTTCTCCCCTAACCCGCTGAGCCGTGTGCTGCCTGGGTCACTGCAGCCAGGACCGTGCCTTCCTTCCCAGCACTCTTGTTTCTTTCGGGCAGTGAAAGATCAGTTTAGAGCAGCGGTTCTCAACCTGTGGCTCTCGACCCCTTTGGGGGTCGGATGACCCTATCACAGGAGACTCTCAATTCATCACAGTAGTAAAATGACAGTGATGAAGTAGCCAGGAATCATGTGATGGTTGGGGGTCCCCACCACAGGAGGAGCTGTGTGACAGGGTCACGCCATGGGGGAGGCTGACTCTCGCTGACCTATGGACAAGATGAGGCAGACAGACTGGCGCACAGGGCCAGTAATGATGAGTTGACCAGGCATAGACCAATAGACAGACAGACAGAGGGGCAGCAGGAAGACAACGTTGAATGCTGAGACCTCAGGTAGCCCCCACAGCTGTGTCTGGTCAGCAGCTCCAGCTGGACCCAGGGGCCGTGTTAGCAGGGGCCTCTGTTCCTGGAGGACCCCCCTCTCTACACTCCCTGCAGTCTGTCCTTCAGGGGCTGGGTTCTTAGGGAGGTGGTGTTTCAGGGCTGAGGGAAGGACTGGACCAGAGGGGCAAGGGTCTTGGAGAAGCCTGTGGAAGGGGCCTGCTTGGGGTCCGTGGGGTTAATGGCAGTTACTGGTCAGGTACCATGGCCCAGCAGGGCCCCAGCATTCAGGGCAGGCCCTGCTCACGACCCCAACATAGTGCAATAAGCGAAATTTTAAGTAGTA
>PVJH01037221.1:0-18118 GCA_004026705.1 Nesogale talazaci | reverse complement strand
CCCGGCAGAGAGAGGAGACACCCAGGCGGACAGGGCCCTGTGGTTCGCCCCTGAGCTGCGCATCTCCGTCTCCTGAGAATGAGTGCTTCACTTGGGACAGGTGAACAGGAAGGGGCCTCGTTTCTCAGAGGACAAACAGGTCTGGAGTCCCTGAGTGCGTGATAAAGGTGGGCTTACCTGCCGCTGTCTTTTGATTCTGCGGCTCCCTCTGGGCCCCTGTCTTCAGCCCACAGACCACGTCAAGCTCTGGGCAGGATTAGAACCCCAGACCAAAAAATGTCCTTATGTAGCTGCTTCACCAACCTGTTCCCAGGGCGATCTCTGGGGTAAGGTTTTGTTGCCAGGATCACAGAGACAAGCCCCAAAGATGCAGAGTCTGGTGGATCCGGTGGTGGTGGAAGCATCTCAGCGCTGGCGTGGGTCTCCACGTGGCTCCTCCAGCTCCAGGCCTCTGGCTCCATCAGGGTCGCTCCATGTGGCTTTTCAGCAGGAATGTCTAGCAGGGAGAGTGTGTGTCCTGCCTTCAGGGAGGAAGGTGGGAGTTCCCAGAATCCTTAGGAGAAGGCCGTGGGCTCAATTCCAACTGGAGCTGCCCCTGGGGCTTTCTGGGACTGTCCATCGTGAGGCCAGCAGACAGCCACATCTTTCTCCCACAGAGCACGTGGTGGACTCTGGCCACTGAGTTTGGGGTGAGCAGCTCAGTCGGTAACCCGTAGGACAACCCAGCCCACCCCTCTTCTCCGCTGTCTGTGTAACCTGGGCCAGAAGGCAGCTAGTGTAAGCATTTGCTGCCCTTTGCAGTGTCAGTGTGAAGGTCGCGTTGGCTGCTTCTGACGGCATGTGCGTTTTCATTTACTTTAAGGGGTGCTGTTGGGACTAGACGAACAGTCCCATCTCAGCCCACCCCTGTGCATCCTTCAAGGGCCCCGGGACCCCCAAAGCAGGTCTGCCACACTTCTCTCTTCCAGATCACATCGGGGGAAACGGAGGCTCGCAAGAGTGGGCTTTGAGTGGGAAGACCAGGCCTCAGAGATCAGCCCAGAAGTCAATGGACTGGAGGCCCAGCTGGGGGCGGGGCTGAGAGGTCTGCAATTCCCCTGACTTGGTCTTTGCGGAGTAGGTGGGAGGTGTCCACCTAATCGAGTGCTGCGGGGAGCTTTGAAGGGTCCCCATGGCCAGGTGGCACCCAGACCATCAGGTGGGCACCTGCAGGATGAAGCCAGGCCTGGGTGCTCTCAAGGGGGTGGGGTGAGAGCCAGAGACCCCTCAATGTGAGGCTGAAGAGGTGTCTGGTCCACATGGCACACATCCCTGCACCGAAGTCCATGAGGGCTCCCAGTCTTACTCCTTTCCAATCCAGATCACAGCCCCAGCCTAGCCAGTATGCACCCAGGGAAGGTGGATGGCGTTAAGGTTTTGGTAGGGGCGGTTTGAGGTACTCAAGTAGGTCATGGCATGGGGGTGCCCCCTGGTAGGGAGATGCCACTGAAGGGGGGATGGGGGTTGTGGATGGAGACAGACAGGGAGACAGTTCCGGGACTGGCCACCAGGTGGCACCCGCTCACCAACTGGTCAACTTGTTGGTGTGGGGAGGCTCCCGCCCGTCCCCTGGCACACAGTCTGGGGGTGTCTGGACAAGAGCTCTGGCTGCCCCCTCACCAGGGCAGGGCTCCAGCAGCCCTTCTGAGCTGTGTGAGGCCCCCCGCTGAGCCAGGGCAAGGGCAGCCCTGCCGAGTTGGAGAATGTGGTGTAACGTGTCTGCACCACACGACTTCAGGCACTGAGCAGAAGACAAAGTTCAAAACAAGAAGGAAGTAAATAGAGAGACTTTGTTGTTGTTGTTGTTGTTGTTAAAAGGAGAGTTGGAGAGGTAAGTGGTGAGGAAGCTCCACCCCCTGAGAGATTCCTGGGCACGGGGAGGGAAGCCTGGGTCTGTGGTGGGCCTCTCCAAGCTGCCGTGAGCTTGTGAGCTTGTGCTTCCCCTCTTGATAGAAACGGCTGTCAGGGTGATAATGGATGGCCCTTCTCTCTTTCTCCCACATCCTTCTGGTGGGTGGTGGAGGTTTGGGCTGCAATTCACACAGGGAAGTGAGGGGAGAGGGGGGGAAACCAAGCGGGGCGGGGGGAGGAGGGAGAAAGAAAACAATGAGGAAGGACTGATGGACAGAGCCTGTGGGGCAGGCCCAGGGTCATGGTGGTGTGTCAGTCCGGGTTGACTGGAGAAACAAATCCATAGACATTCACATGTGTGAGAGAGAGAACTTGATGTCAAAGAGCAATTGTACATTAGGGAAACATCCCTGCCCAGACCGTAAGTCCGATATTACCCCCCATGTCCGATGGCAGTCTATAAATTCCTCTTCACACTCACACAACACATGCAATGATGCAGAATGCAGGAAGGTCACAGGCCGGTGGGTGAAAATCTGGCGGATCCAGTGGCAGTGGAAACATCTCAGCGCTGGCGTGGGTCTCCACGTGGCTCCTCCTGCTCCAGGGCTCCTGCTCCATCAGCGTGTCTCCATGTGGCTTGTCAGCAGAAATGTCTCACAGGGAGAGTGTGTGTCCCGCCTTCAGGGAGGAAGGCGGAGTTCCCAGAATCCTTAGGGGAAGGCCACGCCCACACTGAGGCCTCATTGGCTATGGTCTGATTGACAGGCTAGACTCCACCCCTTCGCAAGTTGACAGATGATGTCACTGCCTCCCTTGGGTCATTATCAATTGAAATCAATTCAACAGCCGCAGCGTTGCTAGAAGATAGGGGGGAACAGATATGGCCAATAGTTCCTTGCTCCTGCCCCTGGGAGAGTCTGCTGCCCACCCCTGCCCCCCACCAGGAGCCAGGCTGCCCCCCTGCAGTTGACACACCCTTGTGCACTGGAAACTCCATCACTGGCACAGCGTCCAGGAGGCAGAACTCAGCACGGCTTCTCTGTCTAGGAGCCTCCCGTCCAGTGTGGAGGGCAGAGGGGGAGGGGGGACCCTGGACACCTGTTCAGGGCTTCAGGAGAGGCCTTCTGAGGCTGCCTCGCTTCCAAGATGGCGCCCGGCCTGCTGGCACCCCCTCTTTCAGCCCCGGGAGGTGCGCTCCCTCCTCAGTGCCCGTGTTTTTCTGGAAACTATTAGAACTCTCCGCCCAAACCAGATGATAATTGCACGTTACTGATCTCGGGCTTTTTTACATCTCTCCCTCCTCTCTTTTAACAGAGAGATATTTTTACTGCGCATTGTGTTGGCAAAACCCCAGTCTCCTCTCTCCCAGGAAGCCTCGCTCTTATTCCCAGATTCGCTCTTGGAATTCACAGCGGGAAAGGAAGAGTCTGAAGGCACAGTCAGGAAAGCAGAGGCGGCAGGGTGGGGGGGATGGATGTCCACGGCCTCCCCCACCCACCGCCCTCTACTCCCCATGGAGCCCAGCCTGGTCCCAAGAGCCAACATAACCTTATGTTCCAAGGCCCCGGGCTCTCTGCTGGGCTCTCCAGAGAGCAGCAGTCCCTGGACACTGGCCCATGTCCTTCAAGGCGCTTCCACGCCACTGTGTGTCCACAGGAGTCGGGCCGGGCTGGGGTCTGAGCCTGGCCCTCCCGTTGCACTTTCTTGGGGTTGCCCTCTGGAAGCCCCAGGGACAGTTCTGCTCTGCCCGTGGGTCCCAGTGAGTCGAGATCGAGGGGTCTTAGAGTCTGGACCCCTGGAGGTGCCTGGGTGGCAATGAGCGACTGATCACGAGGCCGGCGGCCGGCCGCCTGGCTCCACAGTGGCCCTTCAGGGCTGCTTGCCGGCCTCAGAAACCCTTGTGTAGGTCACGCGGAGTGAGAATCCAGTCTGCCGCACTGGCCTCAGGTGACAGCCCTGGGGATGCCCTGGGGGGCAGTTCGACCCCATCGGTGGGGTCTCTGACTCAGCGTGGACGCAGCAGCAGTGAGCAGGGGGCCTGTCGCCCCACGGTCCTTACCTGCCGTCTCTGGTCCGGGGTCAATCCTCGCTATCCATCTGACCGGCACCCAGTCCTCGCCGGGGCTTGGAGGGAGAAATGCAGCAGCTCGCTGAAGGCTGGCATCTGTGGCAGTCCAAAGGGGCAGTCTGCGCTGCCTGGTAAGGTCACTAGGGGTCTGAATCACCTCCACGGCTGGGAGTCTTTGACCTGTTCTCAGACTGGGGTCTCGGGGAGGGGGTGTCACCAAGGGGGAGGAGATCCACGCCGGGCCCCCGCACCAGCTCCCCCTGCACTGCCCACGCCAGACTCCTGAGCCCGTCAGCCCCAGCGTGATCAACCAGTCAAGGAGAGCCGGGCCTGGCATCAGCACCTGCTCAAGGGTGGCTCAAGGCTTCAGAAAGCCTGCTGGTCAGGCCATGGAGGGATGGTAGATCTTCCTAGAAGCTCAGGAATGGACCACAGGATGGTTTGATCCAAAGTCCTTGGGACATTCAGACAGGGCTTCCTAACTGCTGGGAGGAGGTGGTCAAGGGAGGGGCCAGGTCCATGGGAGAGGACTTTAGCCAGCACAGACCCTTGGAGACATCGCCATCTGTCTTTAGAAAGCCCCCCTCCCCGACGGCCCCTCCCCCCCATTTCCAACATATGCATGAAAACAAACTTACACCTCGTGCTTCCTTTCACAACAAAAAGACTTCGGATGGTTTTATTTCAAAATGCACTTGCCAGTTAGAAACCTATTTCCTTACAATTGGCCCCACTTTCTCCACCGCATGTGGGGAGTCCAGGAGACCCCTGCCTATGGAGGGGGTGCGGGAGGGAGCTTTACCCAGCAGCCTCTTTCCTCTGTGATGAAGTGCAGCGCGATTTTTATGATGACAAACTGGAACAATTGACGCACGTGATTTCATGTTGGGGGTAGCTAGACCTTTAATTAAGCTTTCATTGATTTCGAATTGGCAGGAGCCTCTCCCTCCCCGCCCCATCTTCCATCATTTGGCACTCAGATCTTTTCCAAGGTTCTTGAGTCTGAGGTCCTAAGATGTTTGTGCCTGGGGGGCCAGATGGGGATGTGGGGAGAGGTGGGCCATGGACGGGGGGACCCTTCACACAATGGGGCTCTCAGACTGGGCCGAACTGGAAGGGGACACGGCTGGAAACGGGGCAGGGTTTAACGTGCTCCCATTTCAGTATCTTTTCTCCTCTGTAATGGGTGTCAGCTCTGCTGGTCCACCCACAGGCCTGGAAGGCCCGCTGTTTCCAAGCCTTCAGGGCCCAGCGGGCCATCACTTTAAAGCGCGGTGCTGTTGTTTGGGGCTGGGATCTCCCAGCAGCCCACCGCCATGGGGTCCACACAGACTCATAGTGACAACCTCGTAGAACAATGGGGTTTCTGAGACTGTCACTCTTGACTGGCGTCGAGAGCCTCATCTTTCTCCCAGGGGATCCTGGTGGTTTTGAACTGCTGACTCTGTAAGCGCCACCCATACCACCAGGGCCCAGTGAAAGCGGAGACTTGGCTCCATGGCAGGGGGTGAGGCCAGCGATCTGAAGGCACTGTGGCAGCACAATGGTCAAGCGGCCGATGGCCACCTGAGAGGTCAGCAGTTGAACCCAGGAAAACAATCCAGCCGTCTGTGTCCTTATAGATGGCTGACAGGCTGGCACACTCCAGGGCACTAGAGTTCCAGCCTGTCGGCCGCCAGGGGTCAATCACCCTCAGAACCTACAACCACAGTGTGTTCGGGAAGTGACCTCGAAAGCAGGAGGAGGAGGGGGTGTCCTGTCATTCAAGTGAGCCCCGACATCCAGCTAGGGACCCTAGGAGCTCCCATCCATCTGCCCCAGTGCTCCTGGAAGGTGGTTCTTCCCCTCCTCCCGCCCCCCTCACAGTTGGTGTGTCTCCAATGGGCATGTGTCCGGTGAGGTTCCTACCCTTGGGCACTGAGGACGCAGAGGCTGGCTCCACCAGTTCAGCGGTGTGGGGAATGTGGGGAACGGGAGCCTAGACGAGGTAGCTGGACTGAGGACCCAGGCACACCCCTCCTCTGCCTGTTCAAGGGTGCCAACTCAAAAAAAGATATCCCTCTTCAACCTCACTCATGCCACCAACGGAAACAACTTTTAAAGCAACGTGAGTTCTTTCACACTCTGACTAAATGGCTAACAGCAGGGTCGGGGTGGGCAGCTGCTGTCCACCAGCCGCTCTGAGGGAGGGAGATGAGGCTCTCAACTCCCCTGAGGGGTTTTGATCTTGGAAACAGTTGGGCAGGACTTTCCTGCAGGCACCGAGGGAGAAGAGGTGGGGGGTGAGGGGGAGGAGAAACGGGAGTGGGGAAAGGAGTGTGTGGACAGGTGCGAACACACACACGCACACACGTGCGAACACATACACACGCACGCGCACACACACACACACACACACACACACACACACACACTCCCGCACCGGGCTGCGTCTTCAGTTGTAAAACCGCATTTGCACATTTACGCCCAGCGTTTGCCGTGCACGGCTCTGACAATATTTTGTTTTATTTTTAGAAGCGGCTCTTCTCCTTGGGAACAACTGCACCGCCTGGGAGAGGAAATGCCAGGCAGGGCTGGCACGGCTGCCCGCTGTGTGCGCTGTCGCACTCGCTGGCTCACACGTCCCTCTCACACCGAACGCTCTGTCTACACCCGCGGCGGCGGCGGCGGCGGGCGGCGGGGACAGGGAGCCAGCAGCAGCCGCCCAGGGGAAGCAGGAGCCCACAACTCGGAGCCCGAGGGTGGGCGTCAGGCCGCCTCCACGTGGCAGACACCGAGGGCCGGGGCTGCGGTGGGAGAGCCCACAGGGCTTCCCCCAGGATCACAGCCCCTTTTGCATGTACACTTGCACAGAGCCCCTGGTGGCCACCAAGCGAGACCCCCTGCTTCTGGCATGGGGATCCCCTGCACCTTGAGAGTCCAAGCCCACAGACAGAGAGGCTTCGGGTTCTGTTCTTAGACTCAAGACGGAACCCTGTTTGCAGAAGGGGACTTGGTTGTTAATGAGGCTCTAAATCTAGTTATATAAGCGGCTCATTTTACACACACACACACACACACACACACACACGCTTGCAGGTGTGCCAAGGGGTTGAGCGGCGCTCCTACAGCAGGGGTCCAGGGAGATGGGTCGGCACACGGGCTCCACGTCTGGGGCTTGAACAGGCCCGTGTGGCAAAGGCAACAAGGTTCCACACCAGGCAGCGTCCTGGTGCAGCGCGTCAGGTCACCGTGAGCCAAGAAGCAACTCGATGGACATTTACAAGGGTCGCCCGACCAGCCCTCCCTATGGCCCCAGTGGCGTCACCTCCCATGGGGATAGGCTCGGCAGAGAGAGGCTATCTGCAATGTCTGCTTTGTTGGGTGATGGCACCCGAGACCCGCCTGTCCGCCCTTCCATCCATCCGTCGATCCGTCCATCTGTCCATCTGACAAGGGTCTGTTACTAGTTGAAATTGGCTGGAAGGCAGGGAGCTTTACACAAGAACATGCCGGGCACAGAGTGGCCTGGGGAGCGTCTTTGTTGGTACGGAAAGCTCTTGGTGTGTTAAGTGGGGCGGTGTGTGTGTGTGTGTGTGCTGGTGGTTGACAAGGCTGTGGTGTGTTCTCATCTTGAGGCATCTGGTTCCCCTGGGAAACCAGCAGCAGCTCCTCAGCAGAAAGACTGGGCTTCTGCTCCCGGGAACCCACAGGGGGCAGCAGTGAATTTGGGGTTTGGGGGTCAGTTACAAGGCACATACGGAAACGTGCTCAAAAAGCACACCAAGACGGGGCCCACCGCGTGCCTTCTCTGCGGCTGGGTGATGAGCGGCAGCTTTGGAGACGCCCCAAGCCGGCTCTCTCGGAGGTGTGAGGCAGCGGGCAAGGCTGGGTTCACAGGCAGAGCCCAGGAGACCTCCACCTGGGGGCCTTCCCCGATGAAGCTGGCCGTGGGCTTCGGCAGAGTTGGGGCAGAGGGAGAGGGTGGCACCGAAGACCACAGCTGAGGCCCCGAGTCCTCGACGTACCCAAAGGAAGAGGATCTGAGAGGCGGCCCCCACCCCACCCAAGTGACAGAGGTGCAGAGGGCACCACTCCGAGCCCCCACATGGCCAGGAAGCCAAAATGGAAGCCTTGCTTTGGGAAGAAGGGAGGCGGGGAGGGATGGGGAGCTGTGCCAAGTCCTCACCTTTCAGTGATGCAGAAAGTCAAGAGGAATGGTCTAAGGTTGGGGGGTCAGCTACCTAGCACAGGGGTTCTCAACCCTTCTCATGCCACGACCCTTTCATGCAGGTCCTCATGTGATGGTGAGTTCCCCCCCATAAAACTATTTTTGCTGCTACTCCGTCCCCATTAATTCTGCTACTGATATCTGATACCCAGGCTGTATTTTCACTGTTGCAAACTGAACATCATTAAACATCAAGCAGCGTGATGAATCACAAAACGTCATGATATGCTATGAAATATTTATGTGCTTCCTGATGGTCGTAGGCAACCCTGAGGAAGGGTTGTTCAGCCCCCAAAGGGGTCTCGACCCACAGATTGGGAACAGCTGTCCTAGCAGGAAGCTGTGTGCAGTTTTGGTGCGGCCCAAAGGGTGGGCTGGGAGTCACGGTCATGGAAGGGTGGCCTGTGGTTTCCCTCAGATAAAAATGTCAGGTGTGGGGCTGAGCCCCGGTGGCGTAGTGGTTGTGTGCGAGACTGCGGCCCACTGGGACGACAGAGGTTCAATTCCAGCAGTGGGGCTGGGCCTCCTACTCCCACCACCAGAGAGCAGTGATGCAAAAAAAAAAAAAAAAAAAAAGTCAGGTGTGTTCCTTCCACCAGACGTGGACACCGGCCTTGGGGCCCCCATTCTTTGTTGCAGACCACGTCAAGAGTTTCCATTAACTCCCCAAGGAGCCTGGGGACACGTTAGGTGTTTGGCTGCCAACCCAAGGTCGGGGGTCCTTGGGTCGGCCAGCTGCTGCTGTAAAGGTCCACCCTCTTGGGAATGCCGGGACAGCCGCCAGTCAGAACCGTGGTTCTTGGAGCGGGGAAGCATATGCCACGCATAGCCAACTCTCAAGCCGCTCACTACCCAAACCACGGACTGGTCCCACGGAAGGAGCCCTGGACGGTGGTGCTTTAGGCCCTGGGATCTGCGGGAGAGGGGCTGGGCTGGCTGCCCTGCAGAGTGACAGCCTCAGTTCGACCCTCCCCTCAGCGGGAGCGGGGTCCTGCCCATGCTCCCACCCTGGCCGGACCCGAATCAGAGACAGGGTGATACCCCAAGGCCACACACAGCAGCTCCACGAACAGCATCCTCACAGCCAGATGCACTTTGGGGTTCGGGGTGGGGGGGTAGACACAGCCAAAGCAAAGGGGGGTGGTGTTAAAAAAAAGCCTCATGCCAAAGAATTGCAAAATTTATTGTATAAGTATTGCAGCTTTTCATCATGTCGTTGCCTCGAAGGCTTTACTGATACAACAAGCGGCTTCATCAGATCTGTGATCAGCATCCAATGACAGTCTCGGGGAGCCGCCGTGCGGGGGCTCACCCAGGGCGCTGCGGGGGTGAGGGTGGTGCTTACATAAGTTTGGAACAGAAATGGGGAGACGGGGCCTGCAGACACCAACCCCGTAGAGCCGTGGCACCATCCTTGGCATGGACACCCGTGGTCCGGGGGAGTGGACGGACAGTTACCGTGGCTCCCGGGGCAGTGGTGCATGCGGGGCACAGCTTCTGGCAAACACCTCCTTTTTCATTGTCGGCGGGTTTGGTGGTTCTGGAGAGGTTTGTGCTGCACGGAGGGAGGAGACAGACAAACAGACACTCTGAAAGGAACACAGCAGATTGGGAGCGGCGGGTGGCCCTGCCCTGGTGTGGGCTACACGGGAGGAGAGGGCACGGCTGACTCTGAAGAAGTACCAGGTCTTTGGGGACAGGAATGGCTCCAGTGCAGTAGGCCAGGGTTGCTTGGGGGACTCAGGCTGGGTGGGAAAGGGCTTTCCTTCTGATAGATGAGCAAAGAAACCCCGTACAGCGGCTTCTGCATGACCCGGCCTGGGGCCACCTCGTCTCTGCCCACCCCAAGCCGCCTAACTTCCTGCTTGCAAAGGGCCCTCGAAGGAGGCTAAGATGCTAGAGAAAAGGATACAGTCTGGCTGCCTTTCTGTATAAATACCCCTTCACTTTGCATGGGGCACACTGTGCAGCAAGCTCCCCCCCGCCGCCCAACATCTGCCACTATAACCCCGTGGGCACCAGGTCCAGGAGTGCTTGCTACATTGCACCCTGCACTAGTAACACTGGGCTGCAACTTGGGGTGCAAGCCCTGCCCTCAAGCCAGCTGAGGTCAGGAACACGTCCTCCCCTTCTCCCTTCTTCTCGCTCGTTGCAAAGAGCAAAAACTGACCCTACAACGAGGCAACAAGATTCGCGTTTGGCTCAAGAGGACACTGGGTGCGCTTCCGCCAGGCTTCCGGCCGATGCCATGTGACAAGCAAACTAGGCCCTCGTCCAGGCTGGTGACTCAGACAACTGAGGCTGCGGGGGCGGGGACAGCCCCCAGACGAGGCACTCAAGGGGACTGACGGGGGACTGGAATAGACGCAGTAGCCCTTTGTTCGCGATGTCCAGGGGCACCCCGGCCCGCCGGCAGGGGAGAGGGGCCACTGCTTCCTAGTAAGGCACTAGAGACGCTTCACAAAGGGGAAGTGTGTACGTGTCGGAACTCACGTTACACACTCAACCCCCGTCCCTCTTGGGGCAGCCGCTGCCTGCCTGTGTGTTTCTCAGATGGTCCCTTGAGGCAGGCTCTGAGGCGTACAGGGGCTTCCTGCCGGACAGGTCATCGCAACTTCTGCCACTCGGACCCTACCTATTGGTTGCCATCTATCTCAGGTGTATACATGTGTTTGTATGTGTATAGATAAATAAGGTTCAAAATGTCTAGAACGTCAAGTGAGCTCAAGGTTTTTATGCTTTTCAAGTAATAAAAAAAAAAGTTGCTTTAAAAACAATAGTTATTGCCTCTTCGGTCTGCCTCTTCTGCTCGTCGACTGGTCGTTGTTCGGTACAAAGGAAAGATGCCCACAGAGTGGAGACGGGGTGGCGGGAGGGCGCGACCCCACCAAAGAATCCGGGCACATCTTAGCACTCAGAGTGACCCAGCAGAGTAAGTCCTGCCCCACCTCCATGCTTGGTGGGGGCTCAAGACACCCCCCTAGCCCACCGTGACTGCCCACACCCGGGTCTGAGCCTGCCTGACACAGATGAGCACGCACAGGGGGCCAGAGCTGGGGAGGGTGTGGGCGAGACCATGAGCGGATTTGACACCCAAAGCATCGAGTGCGAGCTCGAGGGGCTCCTTCCGAGGCATTGACGGGTCCCTGGGGAATGCTGGCCTCACCACCCCGCCCCTCTCGGGTCCTCTTGCAGACAGGCCTCAGCCGCCGGGGCCCGCAGAGAGGGAGGATGGGGCTCAGATCCCTCACGGTCTGCGCCTTTCCTACATGCCGGCCTCCGTCCACAAACGCCAGGCCTGTGAGTCGACTTCGCCCCGAAGGCCTGCTTGCCCCAGACAAGCACAGGCACCTCTGGGGTGCTCTCTCCCCCCTCGCAGCCCTGAAACAGGCTTCAGAGGGTCACTGTGGGAGCCCCTCCCCAGGGGTAGGGGGGGACCTTCCTGTTGAAAGAAACACAAGAGGGGGTGGGGGAACTAAGATTCCTTCAGTAACAGTTCATTTTCATCTTGGAAAAGACACAGCCCGGCTCATGTGTCTCTAACTTTCCTCTTGCACGCTAAGGTCCAAAGACCCGTCTGAGTTTCTTCTGGACCGCAGGGGCTTGGAGGAAAGAACTGCCTGTGCCTCTTTCCGTAGGGAATGTTTAACACGGGAACAGATACATGCTCATCCAGGCAGAGGGGCGCCCCGGGGCGCTGGGGCTGGGCTCACCCTGACCTGCTGGCCGCCACCGCCACTGACACCCCCACGCCTCTCCCCTCTGACAGTTTCAACAGACACGATAGAAATTTCCATCCAACAAGCACTGACATATTTATATTAAAAAATAGTGCAAAATCTCAACATTTATATAAATAACTCTAAACCCCTGCTTTTTTTTTTTTTTTTTTAAAACAAGGTAATACACACTTTCTGAATTGGCACTCAAAAAAGGCCGGCCCCCTCCCTCCCCTGCTAAATTCAGAAAGCAACTTCTGTGTGTATGTGTGTGTGTGTGTGTGTGTGTGTGTTTCATAGGCCTCTTCTAATACAAAAATACTCCTGCCCTCACACATACAGTTGCTCGTTATATATATATATATATACTTTTATATATGATATTGCAGATCTTTAAACAAAGGTTGTGCAAATATGTCTTTAAAGTTAAGTGAAATAATCATAAACAAACAAAAAGAAAATCAGCATTCACGCACGCAGCAAAAAACAGACTAGTGTGGGGATCTTTTTTTTCTTCTCTTCCTTTTTCTTTTTCGCCTTCAAGACCCAGCTCAACAAAGAAATGTGTGTGTGTGTGTGTGTGTGTGTGTGTGTGTGTGGTTTTGTTTTGCAAGTTTTCTGCCTTGTGCACACTCAGACCCAACAGAACATGTAAGTATTTATACACGGAGCGGCACGGGGGGTGGGCACGTGCGTGCTCCCGGGTCAGCCCGCCCCCCTCTCGCAGAAGAAGTGCCGAGTGTCAAAACCCATCACCTCGCGCGGCCCCAGCCCGGCCCGGGGTCCCTAGAGAGGGTGGCTCTTGGTCTTCTCTTTGCTCCAGGCGGCCGTGGTCTCCAGGTGCGCTGTGTGTGCGGGGTGGAAGCGGGTGCCCTCCAGCAGAGGGGGGGGCCCGCTGCCGTGCTGGTGCTGGAAGGAGGCCGAGCCGGGGTAGTGGCCGATGACCTCGCTGTAGGTGGGCGGGGGACCCTCCATGCGCCCGCCACCGCTGCCGTAGCACGTGGCGCTGATGCCCGAGTTACTGCTGGGGGGGCAGGGGCCCCCCAGCAGGCTGCTGTCCATGAGGTCGCTGTCGAAGATGGTTCGGTTCGGGGGCGCGCGCACTGACTCCCGGTTCAGCTCCAGCTGCTGCTCGGGGTCTCGCAGCTGCAGGGTGCAGGGCCCCTGGTAGGGCGGGGGCTCCTCGCCGTCAGACAGCGAGATGGTGGGCGGCAGGTCGATCTCGTGCTGCAGGTACGGGTAGGTGGGCTGGAAGCGGTGGAAGCGGTCCCGCTGAGTGAAGGGGGCCACGGTCAGACGTTCGGCAGGCCGGGGCGGGACGTAGATCTGCGGCTGGGGGCACAGTGGACGGATTGAAGTGCTGCCCCAATAGGGGAGTATCCCTTAGTGGGGTTCCCAGGTGCAGGGCCTGAGGTGAAGACTGGGCTCTGTCTTCTGGGGGAGGGGAGAGTGGGGTACTGCCTCAACTGGGGTCCCTAGGCCAAGGCTCTGGCCCCAGAAGGAGAGGACGGAAGCCAGGCAGGCAGGTGAGGGAGGGTGAGGGGACTGGGATCCCGAGATGTGGCACAGAGATCAGATTCAAGGGAGAGAGCAGGACATGCAGGATCTGGAAGAGAGCCCCCGGCCCTGGGAAGTCCCAGAGCATGGACAGCACCCCAGGGCCCCATGTCTCCCTCCCAGTGGGGTGACCACAGTGCTGGCCTGCATACAGCCCCACCAGCCATTCACATCAGGGTGGGGATGGCAGCCCGAGCTGCGGGGGTGGGGATGGGAAGGGGTGTGTCTCACCTCCGGGATCCCGCTGCCCGACACGGTGCTCTCTGAGGGCCAGAGGCAGCCTTCCTGTGTGGGGCGGGGGAGAAGGGGAGGGGGTGTCTGCGTCAGCAGCTGAGCTAGCACCAAACAGGCATCTGAGTCTCAGCTCTCTGCAGCTTCCCTCAGCCTCGGGACACACCCAAACCAACCCACCACGGACTCCCACCGGGGGCCTGTGCCTGCACCCTCCCAGCTCCCTCCCCCTTCCCCCGGGTGCCAGCAGCATGGCCTTGGATAAGTGGCTCTCTCACGGACACGCCAGCCAACTCTTCCCCCAAACGGGAAAAAAAGTTCGGTGACCATGATGGATCGACTCCCAGGCGTGGGAAAAGGAGCGCCAGGGGTCATGTACTGAGCCGCTAACCCAAAGGCCAGCAGTTCAAAACCACCGGTAGCTGCTCAGGAGGAAAATGAGGCTGTCTAATCACATAAATGGAAATCTCTGTGGCAACTCCATTCTGTCTTACAGGGTTCGCTGTGAGAGGGTTGGGTTGGAGACCGTCGGGATCAATAAAGTCCAAAGGACATGAGCCCAATCGGGAAGGGGCCATGAGGACAGGATGCGGGCAGTCCCGGGCCCTGAAGAATGCAGAGCCCCACCCTAGGGGAACAGCACCTCCAGCCAGCATCTGAGGGCAAGGTCTGGGCTGCGGGGCAGGACAAGCGGTCTGCTGGCGCCCAGCTCTAAAAAGCCACAGCGCACTGACTCCTGGGAGCCCATGGGTATGACCTGGAGCCGCACAGGGGCAGGAAGCAGGTCTCAGGCCCACCTGAGGGTGGGTTTGAGGCACCAGTGCCTAACCCTTTGTGCCCTGGACTCCCCTATCCCCAAGGATAGGCCCTGACCAGTTTCTCATCCATCCTGGTCGTGAAGACAAGGACCTGGCTCATCGCCCCATGTTCCCCAGGGCATACACGTTTTCTTGGCCCCAAGACAGGCATCCCCTGCCACCTGACGGCTTCCAAGGCCATAAACCTTTCTTGACAGGAACCGGCAGCCTCATCTGCCTTCTGCAGAGCGGCAGGGGGACTAGAATCACCCATCCTGTGGGGAGCAATGTTCCCTTAGCAGAGCCACCTGAGCTGCTTTTCCCAGAGTGGAACCAAGATTTCTCTCCTGCCTATGCCCTTAGGGGGGGCTGGCAGGTGCCCGGTGGCAAAGCAGGTTCCCATTTGGGCGGCTAACCACAAGAGGAGCAGTTCCAAACCACCAGCCGGCCCTCGGGACAGAGAAGGGGCTTTCTTTCTCCTCAAGCAGAGGAGACTCAGAGAGGCCGTTCGCTCCCTGTTCCGAAGGCTTGCTGCGTCCAGATGGATGTGACTGGTTTGGGTGGGGAGGGGGTGCGGGGGAGTCCGTGTGAGGCTGCTAACCCCAGGCAGCCCTTCAAACCCATCACGCAATTGATGGGACTCTCTGTCCCAAAGACCAGTAACCTTGTCTGTCTCCCTAGGGAGAGCTGGTTGGTGGTTTCGAACTGCTCACCTCCAGGTGAACGGCCCACCATCTAAGTGACTCCACTACCAGGGTCATTGAGCCCACTCCGGGCCCCTGTGGGACAGGGCAGAACTGCCTGTGTGGATTCAAGGCTGCCTCGTCTTTCTCCGTGAAGCAGCCGGTAGCTATCAAACTGCTGTCCTTGGAGTTCGCAGCCCAGCGTGTGACCACAACACAGGCTCTTCCAGGCTTCTAGGCACCGGCCAAACCCAAGAGAGGCCCTCTGCAGGACGCTCTGGACCGTCCACTGACACAGCAGGTCCCTAAGAAGCCGCCTGGGAGCTCAGCCAGCTGGTGAGCGGCGGGGCCACACCCCGGCCAGCTGCTCCAGGCCCCGTGGGGCAGGGTGGGCCCTGCATGAGTCAGATCTGGCCTGCCCCAGAGAGGCCCAGCCCGGGGCCTGCCCCAGCCCACCTGAGTACCAGGAAGGAGACCGGGAAGACAGGCTCTGCTCAAGGTCACAGTGGGTGAAAGGTGACCTTGGAACAGCCATCAGCTCTCCCCTGGCTCAGGGGCTTCCACCAAGATTTTGAGGAGACACCAGTCTAAAGCAGGAAACCCACTGGGACCAGCGAGGCCAGTCTGGTGCTCCCTGACTGCCCCTCCTCCCTCCAGAACCCTTCCAGGCTGCTCCTGCCACCCTGGCCTCCGTAACTGAGCTGATAGCTCCCTAAGCAGCAAGGCGCAGAGGCCAGACCCCCACTTCCTTCCGTTCCTTGGTTGTCTGAACCCCCTGGATTCCAGTGTCCTTCCACCCCCCAAACCAACCCTCCGCAATGTTTCTCTCTACATTCTCCAGCCCCAATCCTGGCAACCCTGCCAGGGGAACCAGGGGGGAGGGGTGCCTCCATGCCCCCTTCCATCCCATGTCTGACTTGCAGATGCACCAACAGAGTCCAGGACTGCCTCCCTCCACCAGCCCCCGCCCCCCCCCTCCGGGGCTTCTGACACAGTACGTGTGGGATATAAACCAGCCAGTGGTCTGAACCCACCAGTCCCTGGGAGAGACCTGCAACCTGCCAAGTTGATACAGGTGGCAGTCAAAGAGCTGTCATGGGGCTGGGGAGCGGTGGAGGGGGGAAGGGGGGGAGGCCGGGGAGTGGAGCCTCAGCAACGCAGAGGAAAGGCTTGGTTTCTGTGGTGGTGGGGCTGGGGGTGCCCTACATTCTCCCTGCCAAGACCCCACACCTGCAGAGGTGCTTTTCCTAAGATTGTCTGCTAAGGAGTGAGAGAGAGAGAGAGAGAGAGAGAGAGAGAGAGAGAGAGAGAGAGAGAGACAGACAGTAGGTCCTGTGACTGTGAGGGACTCTCTGGGCAGGACCACAAACAAGCTGGTGATCCAGTCTCTGGGCCCGACCGACCCCCCCCACCTCTCCCAGACACCCCAGGTGTGTAGACCTGAGGCCGCTCAGGCGCCACCTCGTTGAGAGGCCCGCAGTCTCTGGAGGAGCGGAGGTCACGCGCCTGTCTGGCAGGGGAGCCCCAGGGGAGCCCCTGAGTCTACTGCAAGTCTAACAAGATGCTGTTTACCTGCCAGCATCTCTCAGCGGCTTGGTAGATGGAGCTGCCGGGCAGCCAGTGCCCCACTCCCACCTGTTAACCCCGGGGTCCTGGCCTCTGCCTCAGGTGTGTGTGTGTGTGTGTGTGTGTGTGTGTGTGTGTGTGTGTGTGACCATCTTTGTACTTGGCAGAGGCATCCCTCACACACCAGGCTGCAGTACCAAAGCCTCCCGGTTCACAGATGTGAGGCTGTCTCTCCCGGAACACAACCTCCCAGTAGTGTGGCCGCCATGGCAGGTGCAGCCCAGATGAGGCGTAGAGCCTTGGACATTCTGGGCCAGAGGTTACCTGCTGTTCCAGCCTGGGGCTCGACAAGCAGGTGCCCTTGCCCAGGTGACGCATGATGGCTAGGTATGACGAGCAGTAGTGCCCGGACCTGCCAGGGACAGGCCGGCGGGCCCAGGCTTCCCAGGCAACCTGGCACTGCCCTCACGGCCTGAGGGAGCTGTTGTGGCCCTGGGAACCTGCATGCCAGCCCTCACCCGTGACCCAGCCTAGTGAGCAATGGGAACCACTCCAGGATCAAGTCGACCTCCTCCTTCTGCGCTCACCGGCGCGGGGCAGGGGCCAGTCTGCAAGGCAGAGGAGCAGCAGTGGGGTCTGAGTTGTATCTAGGGAGGCCTGGGGGTCTTGGAGGCTTCTAAGAAAATGCAGTAACACACAATAGCAGGGATCCCTCCGCTATGGTGTCTGGCCCTTTTCCTTACCCTTCCTGAACCCCGCCTTTCTCCCTGCAGCTAACGTCTCGTCATCTCTCAGAGCCTGGCAGGACAACCTGGCAGAGGCCTCTGAGCCCACAGCCCTCTGGGCTTCATATCATCAGGGACCTGGCTGTGTCTAGACCGACTTCCCCAGGGCAGCAGCCTCCTGGGCTTCTTCAGGGTCAATGGTCTTCTAGGCAAAGGGAGGGCTGGGTGGGCATTTGTCATAGGGATGCATGATAGAGAGATGGAAGAGGGGGTACGTGAGAGGGGAGATGAGCGTATGAATGGGTGGAATGTGGCTGGATGGACAAGGAGGTGGGTGGATGGATGTATTCATGCATGGGTAAAAGATTGGGTGGATGGGATATGATGGGTGGAAGAGTGAGTGAATGGATGGGGGTGTGTGGAATGATGGGTAAAAGGGTGGGTGGGCGTGCGTGTGTCTTAATGCGTGGGTAAACGATTGGGTGGGTGACATGACCTGGCCTAAGCCAGCGTGCTTGGCCTGCACTCTGAGAACCACAGGGAGGTGGGTCTTGGTCGTTAGTCCCTGACTTATGGACGATCAAAGGAGGGGATGTGCACACAGCCACAGCTGGTGGAGCTGGGGTTAAACTTGAGGTCCCTGGACCGTGAGACTGACTGCCCTGCAGG
>PVJH01037220.1:0-17959 GCA_004026705.1 Nesogale talazaci | reverse complement strand
TGTTGTTTCTCAGCTAGATGGCTGCTTGTTTATCTTCAAGCCTTTAAGATCCCAGATGCTATCTTTTTTTGTTTGTTTGTTTTGTTTTTTGGGCATCACTGCCCTCTCGTGGGAGTGGGAGGCCCAGCCTTGCTGCTGCTGGAATTGAACCTCCATCCCAGTGGGCCGCAGTCCCGCGCACAACCACTACACCACCGGGACTCAGCCCAACACTCTAAATCTTTTGATAGCCAGCACCATCAGCTTTTTTCACCACCTTTGCTTATGCAACCATTTTGTTTTCAGCGATCACGTCAGGAAGGTAAATACCACATAATGCCCGATTACTAGAGGAAAGTGTTCTTGCATTGAGGGAGTACTTGAGTAGAGGTCCAATGTCCGTCTGCTAACTTAATACTTAACATATAATGTCCCTACCACGATATATGAGTATATTTACACATATGAATGCCTCTAGATATTTTTTGCTTCCTCGTTCTCTCCTCTAAAGACTGTAAGTTTCTATGGGGGTAGAAAGCCTCATCGTTCTCCCCAGGCCAGGCCAGTGGTTTTGAACCGCTGACCTGGGGCCTGGGCAGGGGTGAAGATACTGACTAGCACCAGTCTGCTCATGTGCTGTGCTGTGGTGGTCCGTGTGGCTGGAAGCTGTACCACGGCCCTTTCCAAGACAGCAGGCTCTCCATGGCAGAGAGGGTCCACAAATGGCTCCAAACAGTGACAGCAAGGAAGAAAGACCTGGGGACTATTGCCCAAAAGTCACCAATGACCACAGAGCATAGACACAGGTACAGATCATAGATACCGATCACAGGTACAGATCACAAAAACAGATGACAGATCACAGGTACTGACACAGATGACAGATACAGATTGCAGTTACAGATTGCAGACATAGATCACAGACAGATCACAGGTACAGAAATTGATCACAGACAGATCACAGGTACAGATTACGCACACAGATCATAGTCAACCAGCGTCCCATTGATGTCAAACTGACAAGGGAGAGCCCCTGCAACCCAGTGCTGCAACAGGAGCCTGTTAGGCTGGGGACACCCGGAAACCAAGCACACCGGCTGCCATGGAGATGGGGCAGGGCCACAAACCGGGCACCGCCTGTTACTAGGACCCCAACAGCAACAAGGGAACCCGGTGGTTTTCCCCGGGAGGAAGGATGTGTGAAACGGTGTGAAACTGAAGCCTCCTTTTCATTAGTTTCTACCTCAGCACGGAGAACATGAATCTGCGAAACCAGAGAATACGTGTCCCTGGGAGCCGGCCTGGCCATCTCCGGGGCTCATCAGTTTCGCTGTATGATGACCGAGAGGCCACTTCCCTCCTGGCCCCGTGTCTGGCCAGTGGGCATGTGAAGGGGTCTAGGATTCATCATTGCTCTATGTCCAATTCTTGGCCCCCACACTCCTAGTCTCCACAGGACTCCCCACGACGCGCGTGTGCGTGCAGCAGGCATGGATATATGGCACACGCCAGCACCCACGCTCCCTCGGTCGATGGTGCCCCCCTCAGCCCACATGAGACTGCCATCAGGCTGAGGCAGGTGGCGCGGAACTTGGAAAACATGACTGTGGGTTTTACCAATCCCTGGGGCTAGAAAGCTAGCCTGGGGGCCCCAGGGAACCCCGAGTGGGGTGGGCTCCCCAGTCCTTGCAGCAGCCCAGAGGCTCCTGAGTCACTGTGTGTCTGTCCCGCAGAAGCCGGGCGGGCGAGGGTGTGACGTCTGGGGCAGACACGGGTAGCTTTCGTCCAACCCAGGGGTCCTGGGGGCCAGGTCTGAGTCAGAGGGGCAGCTGATGGAGTGGCAGAGATGGCCATTTCCCTCCCCCAAATGCCAGACTGTCTCTGCCCCAAGCATGGCCCACCACGACCTCATTGGTGGACAGTGTCTCGGATCTCAGGGGCAGGGGTTTACAAAGGAAAGCTGACCCCCGGGACAAGGTTTGGTGGAGGAATGTTCCAGACTTGGTTCTCTGCAAACGTCAGTCTTCACAGAGTTTGTGAGAGTTTGCCAGCAGACAGCTCCACTGCTCAGAAGCGAGAAAGATTCCTGTTTCTACACCGGTGTGCCCCGAGATTCAGCTGTGTACCACACAAACCCAGGGCCAACACCTCTGTTCTGACGCAGCTTGACCCTGCCGGACAGAGGGCGGGAGGGGGGGTGGGGTGGGGGACTGTCCCACAAGCTGACAATCTTCCCGGGAGCAGAAAGTCCCTCTTCTTCCTGGGAGGGACCAGGGGGCTCAAACCTGCCTTTGGGTCAGCCAAGCGGCACAGATGCTCATGGACCACCTCCCATGCCCCTGACTCGGCTCCGACTGACATCAGGTCTCTGAGGCTGAGCATGTCAGACAGCCTCGTCTTTCTCCTGTGAAGCCAGCTAGTGGGTTTGAACTGCTACCCCCACCTCCCACCTCTGGGTCAAGTCCTAACTCGGAAGCAGCACCGAGGCTCCTGACTTACGGGCCCCGGGGAGAGCTGGCCCCGAGTTCCCGCACTCCTGTAGCTGGATCCTCGCAGCACCCCCGTGAGAAGGGGGTGGTGTCTGGGGTGGCATGGGCACTGAGGAGCTCCATGCAGGTGTGTCTCAGAAGAGAGGCCTGGAGACCTAGTTCCTCCAGGTCCCAGGTGGGCCAGCCCATGCAGGCACCATTTGGAACAGATTAGACAGCAGGTGACAGGGAAAACCCCCACACCAGCAGCTGTGTGTTGATTCTGCTTCAGGGTGTCCGGGCGGAACTGGGTGTGTGGAGGTCGGCGCTGTAAGCGTTGAGGACTTTGGGGGGACTTAAACACCCGACCTTCTGGTGAGCAGCGTGCAGTGCAAGTTCCCCATTTGCCCCACTGGGGAGTCCAGCCCTTGAGTCAGTTTACCCAGGCTGTGCTGACCTGCAGGGACCCTGGCTCATGGAGAAGAGCTGCCTCCCACCCCCGTGCTTTCTGTGTGCCACGTCTTGCTCCCTCGGAGAGACTGGGGGTGGGCAATGGGGGGCTCTCACCACTGTATCATCAGGATGCCCAACCCCCACCCCAGGTGTTCGGTCAAGCGGGGATTTGGGTGTCACCGGGAAGCATCTGGGGAGGTGGCCCACACCCACTCATGGCTTCACTGGAGGAGATGGGGTAAGAGAACCCAGTGGTGGGCTTCTCCCCATCAGCTGCAAGACCCTGAGCCCAAACGGAGGCTTGGCGGGGGTTAGGGGGTGGGGAGAGACTCCCAGCAGCACTTCCTGACTCAGAAGGACTAGGAAGAGAGGCCTGGGGATGGACTTGTGAACCCCCGTGGATCACAGCGGGCGGGTCTGCAGCAGGACCAGGGACAGGCAACCTTGGTGGAGGGGTGCGGATGGCCAGCCCAGGGTCACAATACCTCCCCACGCCAGCTTCCCGAGCCAGTGGCGGCTAAGACAACTGGGGCATCTGCCCTCCTGGGGGTGGGCCAGGTCCGCCCTCCTCCCTCCCAGGGAGAACCCCCGCTGGCCAGGCTCCCAGCTGCTGAGTGCCTGGTGGCCCCCGGGCTGGGCTTATTTATGCCTTGAGATTGGATTCTGGCGTTCACTTGTGTTTGTTCTCGCCATAAAGACCTTTTTATTTGGGCACAGGAGAGCTGTTTACTGCTTAGCACATGTGGCATTAAACAAAAAACAAACTCTGCTGGGCTGGATGGCTGCCTGTGTCAGCCTGTGGGCTGCAGCCAGGGGCGGGGTGGGGGCCAGGCTGGGCTCTGCCCCCCACAGGGCCCCTCCTCCTCTGGCCAGACAGAGCAGCCATTTCCCAGAGGCCCAGTCAACAGACCGTAACTGGAGCAGCGCCCCCTCCCAGCGCTCCCACAGCCAGAAGGCCGTGGCTCAGACACAGACCGGGAGAGATTGATTTGTGGTCAGGAGAAAAGGGGCTTTCAGAAGGAGAGAGACTTAGTCCCTGAGCCTCTTAGAAAATCCTCAACTCTGCAGCCGGGCCTGATGAGGACTGGGGGTGTGATGTGATCAGGGTTCTCGACGTAAATGCCATGAGTCTTTCACACAGGACCTCACGTGGTGGTGACACCCCCCCCCCCAAGAACACCCTTTCCGTTGCTATTTCATCACTGTTGTTTGTTACTGCCGTGCATTGGACGACCCTGTGAAAGGGTCGTTCAACACCCAAAGGGGCTGTGACCCACAGGTTGCGAACCGCTGGCTTACATGCGCTTGTGCTTAGGAGAGGTTTCCGGGAGGGTTTGGGCGTGTGCTGAGCGGGATGACCGGTCCCTCCCTGGACCAGGCATGGCCACTGACAGGAGCACTGTGGACAGAGTGGAAGCCGGACAGCGGGCACGCTCCGAGCTTGGGCAGGACTAGCATTGCTGAAGGTGGCGGTGGCACAGGCAGGCGGCAGCTGCAGGAGCTGTGTGTGCTGCACGTGCCAGGGCCGGGGACCATCGTGGGGTGAGGGGGGGGCTCTCTCCTTTTGATTGATGTCACATGGCCCTGAGTCTCAGTCATCTGAACCCACGGATGTTGATGGGTCCTATTGGGTGCCCCATGTGGGCCCCAAACGCTGCCGTTCTCAATGCACCACTGAACCACACAGTGATCACGAGAGACGTGGCATCCTGGCTTTGAGATCCGTGTTCTAGTTACGTCTTCTGCCCGACACCTTGTGCACCAGTCCCATTTCAAGTGCTCGGTGGTCTCACACGGAGGCTGACCCTGAACTTAATGGCTGGGGATTGGAAAAAAGACCCTTTACAGAGAGCTGAGAGCTAATTTCAGGGCCATTCAGGGGGAACTTTCTCCCCGATCCCTGACCCAGGGGACCGCGGTGGGTGCCAGACCCAAGACTTCTTGCTGCTGTTCCACGAACATCCATGGGTGAATCTGGGAGCTCACGGCTTGGCTTTTGAATTTGGACGGCGCCGTCTTGTTTGTGCGGGACATACCCGCCGGTTGTCTCAAGGGGTTCTGGGGTATCGCGAAGTCTGACCGTAGCCAGTATGTGCACACCTGGGTCGCCGATGTTGAGCTCCCCACACGTGACTCAGGAAACCAGACCTGGTGGAGTCTCGGAGCTTCCAAGCTGTGATCCACTGTCGTAATTACACCCTGCTTCTGCTCGGAGCTAGCATTTACTCCTGCAGTGTGGCGGGCGGGCAGCAGTGGAGGACCACGGGCATGGCTCTCACCATCCTGCCCTGACCACGGCCTCCCTCCAGCCTCGGCGCCTCTGTCTGGCAGGAATACAAGGTCCCCAGGGGTCCTATTCGTGCAAGGACACTGGTGAAGTTAATCTTCATGTGTACTATTTAATCCAGTATCTCCAAAATATCATTGTGTCAGCGGGCAATCAAGACAAAAATAAACCACAAATGAGAATTCCGTAGACCCATGGGTACGCATCCCTGCACAAACAGGAGTGTCAAGAAGCTCATGGGAAAACAATGCATTCTCTTTTGATCCCATGTTTTGCACAAGCCTTCAGAGGGCCCCATCTCACGTGTGAGTATACACACGCACACATGCGCGCACACACTGGTTTCAAGTCTTAAAAACCATCATCGCTCCTTGGCCTTTTGGCGAAGACCATGTGAAGTCTCCCGGCCGGTGGGCAGCACGTGCAGTCTTATCGCAGGTCCCGGGTCTGTCTTGGATTTCGGAAAGTACACACTTACGAAAAGGTCTTGCCTGCCACAGCTGTGCCAAACATACGCTGGAGTTTTCTAAGAGCCGTGCCTAGTGCTGTTTTTATTTTAAATTTTAAATGGATGACAATGAAAACGAAACGGGAAATGGAACGTCTTGGATGTGCTCGGCACGCGTCGAGGGCTCCGTGGCCCTTGGGGCAGCTGGCTGCCATCCTGGATGGTGCCGCCTTTCACCGAGAGAGGGCTTTGCCCGTGGGGCTGGCATGAGCCCTGCCGTGGACCTTGCCTGGACTCCTGTTCCTGTGGGTGCTGATTCAGGCACCGCTGGGCGAGGCCTGTGCCCCAGAGGAGTGAGTATCTGGTAGGCCAGTGAGGCCGTCCGCTGGGAGCGGGGAGGCGGGCTGGTCTCTGCCTGCTCTGGCCGTCTTCCCATCGCCCAGCTGGCATCTGAGCCGCAAGCCACCACTCTCGTGGGGAGGGCTCTGAGCGTGTTGTTCTTGGCACCTCCCTCGGGGATGCCCGCTGGGCCTTGGTGGGCCTTCTCTTCCTGGGGGCGGGTGAGGACCGGCCTGCTGGATTTGGGGTCTTTCCTAAGGACCTGCATTAGAGTAAGCAGACAGATGACCGGGGCGGGCAGCGCTAGAACCACCAAGACTTAATGTTCGGCTTCTTGAGCCACAAGTGCTCTCCCGGGGAATCTGGGCAAAGCCTTCAGAAGATTTATCTTCCCTGCAGCGACAACTCTCCCCTGCCAACCGGCAGCCTGTGGGCAGTTGACAAAGGGGCGGTTCTCTGGCACGGTGGCCTTGTTCTCGTGCTCTTGGGACGTTTCTGGCCAAGAGATGGGGGCCTCTGCAGCACCCCTAGAGAATTTCAAGCCTCGGGGAACTTCAGAAATTGGCCCACTTGGGGGGGGGGTGACCACGGTAAGGATAGCGGGTGTGGCGATGGCAGAGACAACAGTGGCTGAGATCCTGGTGGTGGTGGTGATGGCTGTGGGGGGGACGGTGCGAAGAGCGAGGTTGAGGGTGTGAATGTGGAGGGGGGTGGGGACAATGATGACAGCTGTGATGTTGGTGGCAGTGGTGGTGATAATGGGGTGATGGTGGCAGTCGGGGTGGTGGCGGTGGGGACTGCGGCAGTTAGATAATCTGTGGTCAGTCACCTTGATACCATTGGGATGGAAGACTAGCCTGTCAATCAGGTCGCGGCTTGATGACCTCACTTGCAGGCACTACGACTATAAATAGCTGGCTGGAGGCAGGACACACATTCACTCCTGCAGACAAGGAGCCCCGTGGAGGCCCCTGCTAGCGCTGAGAGGCTTCCACCGCCACTGGATCCCCAAGACTTCCCACCCGCTGGCCTGTGCTCTTCCTGCATTCGGCGTCATTGCATGTGTTCCGTGAGTCTGAAAAGGAATGTATAGACTGGTACCGGACATACGGGCTCATAGCAGACTTACGGGCTTGATCTGGACCAGGCTGGGATGGGCAATTGCGCTTCGCCATAAAGTTCTTTATTACACACGTGAATCTCTCAGGGTTTGTTTCTCTCGTCTCCCCGGACTCACGCAGGGATGAGGGAGGTCCCAGTGAAGGCGGTGGTGATAGTGCGGCTGAGCAGGAGGGCCGTGGATTGCGAGGTCTGTCCGCCTTGCAGGGCGACCTTCCTGTGATTGGAGAGGGAACTGGAGTCCCCCAGAAGAAGAGCCCGGAGGCGTCCCCAAAGGATTCCACGGGGAGATCGCTGTTTTTCAGTTCATCCGTTTAATCCCGGTGACTTGCTGCTGCCCAGCCGGCCTGCCGCTGAGAAAGCCCACCTCCTGCAGGCGCAGAGGTGAGTTTGGCAGCGAGGGCTGGGTGCTGAGTCTTGGGGGCCACCCACACTGATCATCTGCATGAGGCCGAGAGAGCCGCCCCACACGCAGGAGGGCAGGTCCTGAGACCAGCCTGTGCCAGGCGGATAAGCTTGCTACCGTGTTGCTGCAGAGACAGCCCTGCAGGGGAGCCCACCCCTGCCGACTCACTGGCACTCTCAGCAGTGACAGCTCATGCTCCTGTCAGGCATTCAGCTGTCCTGGATCTGCCAGGGGCTCAGCGTGGGAGGGAACAACCAGGCCAGGAGCCGCATCGTCTGAGCTCTGGGCCCCAGCAGATGCCCAGATACCTGTGAGGGGCTCAGGTGGCCAGAAGCAGCCCTGGGGGGTGCGTGAGCTGTCTGAGGTCACCGCAGGGCAGTAGAGTGGGTGTGAGAACCACCACCTGTAGACACTCCAGTGCCTGACTCACTGGACAAACGCAGAGACAGAGCCCGGCTCCCCCCACCCCTCAGACATGCCCAGGGGTGCGGTGGAGTGTGGGCACAGGCCCATGTGGAAAGCAGGGTGGGGAGGGCACTATGGTCCGCTCCTCCAGGGGCAACAGAGAAGGGGAGAGCAGCAGATGCCACTGGGGACCCTGCTCTGTCAGAGTAACCAGCCTCTGACACACCATCACAGGTTCGAGAGACACAATTGTACAGTGATGACTAAGCTTATAGTAAAGTCAGAGAGAATATGAGATAGAAATAACGGCGTCAGACACATGTCACCGTAGCATACTCACCTCAGCCCTGCTTGGGGGTCCACGTGGAATGGAGCAAAAGAGAATGGGGGGTGGGGAGGAGGACATGGGGAAAGAGAACAGGGAGAGTTGAGGAAGGAGAGGCAGCCGAGAGAGGGGACGAGAGAGAGCCTTTCTTCTGATCAAGACTTGTATGTCTTTTGGGGGACATGCAAGGCCCCTGATTACAGGTGAGGGTGGTACTGTAGGTACACCTAGGAAAGGGAGGAATTGCAGTGTGACAAGGGCAGACCCCAGCCGGGCACATGTGCCTGGACAGGTCTGACTAGCTCTCTGACACAGAGATCATTAACAGTCGTGTGTGAACTCCGCCCACGGGACCCGGCTGGTGGTTAGCAGGCTTCAGGGAGAAGCAATCAGGGGATGGCGCCTGCCATCAGAGGTCTGGCAGGCTAGAACCTTCAGGGAGAATACCCAAGCTTCTGACCTCCCACCAGATGCTGGCAAATGGCTACTAATATTTGCTTAATATTGGGGAGGAGATGTCATTGTGGAAAAGTCCTATCTTCATCCGACATCTCTCCATCCCCTCCACTCTGTGATGACCTCTGACAGAGGCAGATAACAGAAGCAGACGGCTACCTCGGTCTCCCCAGGCCATCGTAGCCAGTCCAGCCTTCACACCACTGTCCCAACATCCCCTCCCCACTCCACCCCCCAGTCGAGGGAGACTCACAGAGACCTTGCAGGACAGGGCACAACTGCCCATGGGTCTACGAGATGGCCGCTCTGTCGGGAACAGAAACCTCTCTCCCTCCCCAAGAGCGGCTGGTGGTTTCAAACTGCTGACCTTGCAGGGAGCAGCCCGGCAGACAGCCTCTATCTCAGCGGTTCTCAACCAGTGGGTCACGGCCCTCTGGGGATCCAATGCCCCTTTCACACATATTTCTGATGATCTTGGGAACCGAGACACCGCTCCTCTATCTGCCTCCTGGTAGGTCCATCCACATGCAGGTACGCCCCCCTACGAGTGCCAGGTATGAAGCCTGTTGCCCATGTTACACCACGCTTCAAGACAAATGCCATTTGTCATTAGAAACAAATATTTCACAATCTATCAGTACATATTATTTTTTGTGATTCATCACTATGCTTTCACAAGCTTCAATGTGTCACAATGGAAATACATCCTGCCTATCAGATATTGACGTGACGATTCGTCACAGTAGCAAAATGACAGTGATGAAGTGGCAGCAGAAATCATGGGGTCGCCACTGCACGAGGAGCTGTGTGGAAGGGTGGCGGCGTGAGGAAGGCTGAGAACCGCTGCCCTGCGTCATGAAGGCGCCTTACCCAGGTCCTTTGAGTGGCGCCAGCCCACAGTGAGATGGACACTGCGAGTCCAGACTCTTCTCGAGAAAGCCCGAGGGGAGGAGGGGACGCAGGGACAGGAAGCCTTCAAGAGGGGAGTGCACCTCCTGCCCTCCCACTGCCCCCCCACCCCACCCCCAGCTCCCATCCTAAGCCAGAGCCGGCGGCTTCTCAGGGTCTCCGTCTGTCCGAGGCCACATCTCTTTAGGGATGCAGCCAGCCTAGCCTCACCTCTCCCCCGAGGAACTGCCGGTGGGCTGACACCGCCAACCCCGCCATGGGGAGCCCAGAGCTGAACCCGCTCTGCCACCAGGGGTCTTTCTGGCACACCTGGCAGAGCCCTGGTGGCCGGCACGCTCGGGGGTGAACCCTGGATCAGCAGGCGGAGGCAGGTGACTGCACAGGGCACGGGGTGGGTCTCCGAGCTATCTCCCCACAAGATACCAGAGACCTTCAGAGCATTCACTCTGTAAAGTAGGCACTGCCTTAGTCGAGTGACCATGGTGGCTGCCGGTGACAAGGTGTCGGCTGGCCTCACGACAGCTAGAGGGACTGAGAAGGCGTGACGTCATCACATCTGCAGGATTCTCCCCTGGGAGCACCGGCTCTGTTTAACAAGGAGAACATGTCCCGCATCCCTCAGCCGAGGGGTAGGTGGCAAAGCCACTGCCCAGCGTCCTTCCCAAGGGTCCAGCCTTGGCAGACGAAGACTGCGGAGCTCTCCCAGGTTGGAGGGGGCTGGCCGACCTATGAAGACCCCACACCACAGCCCCCACAGGACGCTCTTGGCTGGGATCTTTTCTGGAGCGGGCCGCCAGGTCTTCCCCAAGGCTGCTGAGCCCCTGGGTCGAGTCAGACCACTGACCTTTCCACCAGCAGCCGAGTGCATGAAGAGGGCACCACCCAGCTTTTAGGGAGGCGCAGAGACTCCATGCACCGCCCCTCTATCATGACCCCAATTCTACCTTACAAATCCGGGTAGACCAGAGCATGTACACGGGTACAGATCAGAGCTGGAAACACAGGGGATCCAGGACGGATAGACCCCTCAGGACCAGCAATGAGAGTAGCCATACCAGGAGGGGCAGGGGAGGGGGGAAGAAAGGGGAAACCCATTGCAAGGCTCTCCATACAACCCCCTCCCCGGGGGACGGACAATAGAAATGTGGGTAAAGGGAGACACGGGTCAGTCTAGCACGTGAAATAAATAATTTAGAAATTATCCAGTTCATGAGGGAGGGAAGGGAGAAAAAGTGAGGAGCTGATACCAAGGACTCAAGTAGAGAGAAGGTGTTTTGAAAATGGTGAGGGTCCCACAGGCACCAATGTGCTTGACGCAATGGGTGGATGGAGGGCTATCAGAGCTGTAGGAGCCCCCCAAAAAGAGCCCCAACGGTGGGCGTGGCCCACACCTGTAGACTGGGTCAGGTCACTGCCTAGGTTTGAGCTCTGTGCTCTGGTCAAGTAGGGGATTCACACCCAAGGATGATGGCTGAAGAGTGCCCTAGGGGAGTTTGGGGGCGCAGCGCGTTGCTTGTGTGTTTAAGTCCAAAACTGTTTCAAAAGTACAAATCAAATAGACCGATTAATTAAAAAGTGGTAGCACCCCGTGAGCGCTGACCCTCTAATCTCCCATTCAGGACTTATGGGGCAGGCCTGCCCCTACACCGCCCTGCTCCCCTCACTGGGGCCTTCTCCACCACTGAGCGGCAGCCCCTTTGCTGGGGACACACTGCGACAGAACTCCAGGCGTGTGAGCCGCGGTGGGAAGCGAACGACAGGAATGAGGAAGATGCAGGTGGAAATCCGGGGAAAGCCCGTAGCTTGAGCCAGGAAGATGCGCTAGCCCAGGAGCTGACCGACAGGGCCGACACGAGGCCACACAGCACCGCGCGGCCTGGCCTTGGGGCTAACCTTGTCCTTCGCACCAAAGCAAGTTGGCCGAAACGGGTCTCCTGACTGAGCCCAAAGCACCGTGAGAAGGCTGCAAAGAGTTGAGTGAAAAGGGGGAAGCGCGGGTTAAAGCCACCGCAAAATGGGTCCCTGCCGCAACTCCCGAAGCAGAAATACAGACCCACTGCACGCGGACGCGAGGCTGCCCTCCATGGAACGGCTACCGTGACAGAGGCGCAGTGCTGAGTGCCCACAAGCATGACAGATACCCTGCTGGTGGGAATATGAGGAAAGACAGCACGGCCGTGTCTTAAAATGAAGTATGAGTTCTTCCTGGGATTCAGAAGTCCCTCCCCTAGTGAAGACCCCACCAAGCTGGGCTCTCAGCTCTCCCTCCATGCAACCGCAGGAAGGGAGCTGGCAGGCCTGGCTGCTCAAGTCGGTGACGTCTACCTGCAGAGACAGAGACAGAGAGACAGAGAGAGAGAAGCAAGTATCTGTTGGTTCTTCTTGCTGTTAATATTGCACTTCTCATCCGTGCCACGCTTGTCCCTGTGCCTGTGGTGGGGGGGCTTTGAGTAGCTCCCCCAGTTTTGTGCTGCTGCTCCAGGAAGTGCTAAGCACATTCTACCAGATGGCTTTGGGCGAGCGTGTGTGCATTCCTGTCGGGTGTGCGCCACTAGTGGAAGGTCTGGGACAGTTAGCAGGTATATGAGGGGGTAGAAGAAAAGAAAAACAGAAAAAAACTCCGCTGGGCAATTTTCCCGCTAGCCGAACATCGAGCAACTGGCTGAGTTAGTGCATCCAGTGGTGACACCCAGGGAGGTTCTCTCTGGTCACAGTAAACTTTTTGGGAAGGCAGTTTCGCTCAGACCTCATTTTTTGGGTGCTGGCTGATTTAAGAGAACAGCGAGCGGCTGGGAAACTGTGTTTCCTGCTCAGGAAAAGTGTCGTGGACACTGTTGAGATGTTGAGCACAGCTTAGGAGGACAGCGCCGTGGAAAAACTGAAGTGTACGAGGTGGTTTTCTCATTTCAAGAAAGGTGAAATGTTGATTGGTGACAAACGTCATTCTGAACATCCATCAGCTTCCCAAATGGATGGAAATGTTGACTCGTAGGGCATTTGGAGTTGGCTCCCCCAGGTCGGACTATCGATCAAGTTTTCATTTGAGAGGTTCTGAAAAGACTGTGTAACAGTGGGCGACAAAAAAGCCCTTATCTGTGGCAGACGGGGGACGGGTTGTGCCACCATGACAAGGCACCTGCTCACACAACCCATCTCAGTGCATCTGTTTTTGGCAAAAAACCAGCATGCCTCTCTTGCCCCACTGCAACTGCCCCACCTGACCTTGCTCCGTGCGACTTCTTTTTGTTTCCTCAAATGCAGAGGGGACATGAAAGGATGGCGATTTGACAACACAGAAGAGGTGAAGGAAAAAAAATGAGGGAGGTGCTGTTAGCCATCCAGGCAGATGAGTTTAAAAAAGGTTTCCACGTATGTAATAGCAGATTTGACAAGTGTATTTATCATGGAGAGTGAGCTGAAGGGGAAAAGGTGGTCTTGCTTTTTAAAAAATGTAAATACATAACTTTTGGAGGAAAAAGTTCCTTTTGGGGGGACTTTGTGCACTTTGTAAAGGAAATGTCAAGCCTGACTCCTGGTGACCCTCAGGTGTCGAGTTGGGGTGCCCAGTTTTCAAGGTCGGGACTTGGGGAAGCAGAGAGCACCAGGTCCATCCACTGAGGTGCTGCCTGCTCCCAGCCCTCTGGCTGGCGGTGGAGTGCTCACCCACGGGGGCTACCATGGGCGACCAGGCTAGTTCCGTCTCCGGATGTCCCAGACACAAAGCCCAATCTAAGAAATTAATTTTAGAACCTGGGATCCACAGTCAATCAAGAAACTGCTGTTGTTTTCCCGTTTCCCTTTTTGGACCTAGCTTCCGGGCAGCTCAGAGCTGAACCAGAAGCCTCACTGCAGAGAAGTGGCGACTCCTTCATCCTCTGGACCTGCCGTCTTGTTTCTGCCCCGTGAACCTTGTTTTACCCCGTCGTTTAGAGGCACGCTTTGCTGTGAGCCGTCTTTCTGGACGGGGCTGGCGTGGGCACAAAGGCCTCATTCATTCACTAGCCCAGTCAGCACGGGCAAACCCCCAGGTCCCTAAGCTTTCAGACTTGTAAATTCAAATGCACCTACAGAAAAACAAACACCGATTCCAAGGCTTGCCCTGGGCTCTGGGGCCGGAATGAACAGCAAACAGGCAGCGCCCTGGGGCAGCTCGCTGGCCCCCTCACTCGAGGTTTGCTGGGGCCCCCCCAGTCCCGCTTTACCCCCCACGCCACATCTCTGGGTGCCACCACCCTCCTGAGAGCAGGCCCAGCGGAGCAGAGCAGAAATCGTTTCCCATTTTTAAAGACACTCTTGCAGGGGTCGACCGCTCAGCCGGGCAACCTGTGTTTTCTCTGCTTCAAGAGCACGGCCGTGGGCCCGTGGTGGTGGCATGGTGGCCCAGGCTGCCGGACTTGTGCATCTCTGCTGGGTGTGTTCCAGAGCCGCCAGGCCTGTCCCCCTGCCCGCTAAGGAGCCCATGCCGCGAGGGGCGGCACCAGCCTGCAGGGTGAGGTGCTTGGGGCCCAGCACGGCCTCAAAGCAGCACTTCGTTGCTTGCTCAAACTCCTGCTCATTTCTCAACGAGGCATTCCGCCCCGGTGGGCTGTCAACCTCAGGGTTGTCAGCTCAGACTCAGGAACCGCCCTGCAGGAGAAGGCGAGGCTGTCTGCTCCCGTTGAGACTCAGTGGCCCAGAGACTCTGCCTTCCTGGGTCTAGGTTGCCGATGAGCTCCAAGGCAGGGGGTTCCGGTTTGGAATAGCTGCCTTGGCACAGTGGTTCTGTCCTTGGACACTGCTGGGCACGCATTTCTCTCTTCTCCAAGAAGAGCAAAGAGTCATCTGGTGCCAGAAAACCATGTATCTGTAGCAGCCCTGGAGGTGAGACAGCCAGGTGTGTCTCCCTACCCACCGGAGCCACGGGCGAGATAGGGGAAGGCAGACGAATGCAGAGGGGTCCTATCTGTTCCACGGGGGCACTGGGGAACCTATAAAACTGCCAGGAGCTGCATTCCATGATGCTCACCTTCCTGCCTCGACAGCTGAAGACAAAGTGGGTACATAAGCAAATGTGGTGAAGAAAGCTGATGGTTAAAAAAAAAAAAGCTGATGGTGCCTGGCTATCAAAAGATATCATGTCTGGGGAATTAAAGGTTTGAAGGTAAACAAGCAGCCATCTAGCTGAGAAGCAACAAAACCCACATGGAAGAAACACAACAGCCTGTGTGATCATGCAGTGTCGATGGGATCAGGGACCAGGCATCAAAAAGCAACAAAAAAAAAATCACATCATTGTGAATAAGGGATAGTGCGGAGTGGGGACCCAGAGTCCATCTGTACGCAACTGAACATACCCTTACAGAAGGGTCTCAGGGAGGAGACCTGCCAGGCAGGGTGCAGTGTAGCAATGACAAAGCATACAAGTTTCCTCTAGTTCTTTAATGCTTCCTCCTCCTCCTATCATGATCCTAATTCTATCTTAAAAATCCGGCTAGACCAGAGGATGTACGTGGGTACAGGAAAGAGCTGGAAACACAGGGATCCGGGACAGATAACCCCTCAGGACCCATAATGAGAGTAGTGATACCAGGAGGGTAGGGAGATGTGGGGTAGAAAGGGGGAGCCGATCACAATGATCTACGTATAACCCCCACTCTGCGGGACGGACAACAGGAAAGTGGATGGACAGTGTAAGACATGACAAAATAACAATAATCTATAAATTATCAAGGGTTCATGAGGGAAGGGGGTGGAGTGGGAGGGAGAAAAGGGAGGAGCTGATACCGAGGGCTCAAGTAGAAAGAAGATGTTTTGAGAATGATGATGGCAACGAAGATACTGATGTGCTTGATACAATGGATGGATGATGGATCATGATAAGAGTTGTCTAAGCTTCCAATAAAATGATTTTTTTTGGGGGGGGGGCATTACTGCTCTCCGGTGGTGGAAGCAGGAGGTCCAGCCCCACTGCTGGAATTGAACCTCCATCCCAGTGGGCCGCAGTCCCGCGCACAACCACTACGCCACCGGGGCTCAGTCCTAATAAAATGATTTTTAAAACCTCCAACCTGTCGGGCACTGAGCTCCCACTGGTGGACCCCATGAAGGCTATGGGGGGGGGGTCTTTGCCCTCAGATGGTGGCCGGGTGGGGGTGGTGTGGATCACTGGCAGCCACCGTGCTCAGGGTTATTGGCCATGTCTCTGCAGGCCGTGGTCTTTGTAACTCCCACCAAGTGGCTGGTGGAAACAAGCAGATGGGACTTGGGGGGCTGCCATGACAGGATTGGCCCCCTTTGTCATCTGCTAGGCCCAAGGGGAATTGTCCGAGAGGCAGAAATGGGGGGAATCTCACAACCACTGAGACAGAAGAGACATGAGCAAAGTATGCAAGAAAGCGGGAGGCAGAACAGCAGGCCGCCTGGCCCACTGAACACGGGAAGCCGAGAGCCGCCAGGCAGGTAACAGTGTGAGCAGAGTTTGGGGGAGAGGGGCCAAGGACCAGAGGAGGTATGTTGCAGGCCCGGCTGAGAAGAGGCGCTCGTGATGGGGGAAACTGTGTCCAGACCATTTCTGACCCTGGCGTGTGGTCTGCCAACTCCCCCAGCCTGCCTGTCAGCTGTGTTCCTGCGTCTTAGGGATCACGGAGATCAGCATTCAGGAAAGATCAGAGGGTGAACAGAACCTTCCATGGGTGGTGAAATCATTCTCCATGTATCGTGATGTTATTGGCCCCCTTATGAGGATTTCTTGTTTTCTTTTAAAAACTTTTTACTGTGGACTAGGTGGGTGGGTGCGGGGTGTTAATATGTCAGGCTGCCATTTTTGCATCATACCATTTTAACAGTTCACCAGCCCTCCCCTTGGCTTGCCCTGATCATCTCCCCGCAGCTCCCTTTGCTGTATGAGGAGCCCTGGTGGCGTGGTTGGGTCTTGGACTGCTCACGGAAAGGTCGCAAGTTTGAAACCACTAGCTGCTGCTGGGGAGAAAGGCCAGGCTTGCTGCTCCTATAAAGAGTTACCGTTTCAGAAACCCACAGGGGCACTTCTACCCTGTGCCCAGGATCCTCCCCTCTCCACTCCCTATCCCCCATGAGTCGGAATCCACTCGCTGACAGTGAGCTTGGGTTTTTGAGTTCTACGTTGGATGCCGCCTTCCCCTCCACCACGCTGACCCCACTCTCCCTGGTACTGCCCCTTCCCGCCTCTGATGAAAACCATCCAGCTCTGGGTTGGTTTGTTTCCCAGTAGGATAATCCTTGTCTCCAGGCTTGCTTGCTTTTATAATAGGAGTCGGTGCATATGCAGTGTGTGTGTGTCCCGAGTGCTGCAGCCCCAGTCCAGCGGGCACTGTGCACTCACACCCACCAATGGGCGGGCACCCCCTTGCTACGGGAGGCCCAGTGTGCATTTGCTTTGCCCCCTGTTGCTGGAGGGCTGCACCGCACGGTGGTATTTCTCTCCCCAGAGTCGTTGGGGATGACCTCTCTTCTTCCCCCGGGGTTGAGTTTTCCAGATCCACCACAGGGTATGAGGGTTCCAGCCCCACACCTTGCTCCTTGTTTTTTACTCCTTTGAACGTTGCTATCAGTTCTGGGGCGAGGGGGTGCCCCAATGTCTGTTCTGATTGGCATCTTGGAGGACTAGCGGATGCTGGCACCTCCTTCTCGTGTGTGTTGGCACTCTGTGCATCTTCCTGGGTGGGGTGTCTGTCCCTGTCCTCTGCCCGCTTTGAAATCAGGTTTTCTGTCTTGTACCCATTGAAGTGCTGAAGTTCCCTGTGGATTTTGGAAACCACTGTAATTTGTTGTTGTTGTTGTTGTTGTTGTTGTTCTTAACTCAGTCTGTGGGCTCTCTTTCTACTCTCTGGGGAAGTCTCTCAACACCCTTTCTGCATATCCCTTCATCAGCTGATGGGCATGTCCCTTGGTCCCACCTGTCGGCCACATCACCGGTGCTGTGATGCGGTAAATCTGGGTGTGCAAGTCTCTGTGGAGGTCTGTTTTCAAATCCTCTGGGCAGACCTGAGAGTGGACTTGCTGGGACTTAGAGCAGTTGTGCAAAGATTCTTTTGTTTAAGAACCGCCGCCACATCGTTTCTGACACTGGCTGTGCTGTTTTGCATTCCCGTCAGCAGTGGATATAATTTCCCTACCACCTCACCAACATTTGCAATTTCCTTGGCCTTTAATCTCAGCCATCCCAGTGGGCATGCGCTGGTATCTCCCTGCCATTTCGATTTGCATCTTTCTGATGACCCGGACGCCAGCGGCCGTTTGCGTGTCTCGTTGATGAAAAGCCCATTCGGGTCCTTTGCACATTTGATGATCAGGTTATTTATCCTTTCGTTACGCTGCCCGTGTTTGGCTATTCGATTCTTTTTTTTTT